>JAPQRP010000025.1:1093224-1108453 GCA_037367295.1 Apogon hyalosoma | reverse complement strand
TATGGAGTTTAAAGGAGGGTTTAACTGTGTACGTCAGGTTTTATAGTGGTCTACGGGGTTTAAAGGAGCTTTTAACCAGGTACCGTCAGGGTTCATAGCGGTCTACAGGGTTTAAAGGAGGGTTCCACCGGGTACTGTCAGGGTTCATAGTGGTCTACAGGGTTTAAAGGAGGGTTCCACCGGGTGCCGTCAGGGTTCATAGTGGTCTACAGGGTTTAAAGGAGGGTTTAACCGGGTGCCGTCAGGGTTCATAGCAGTCTACGGGGTTCAAAGGAACTTTTAACTGGGTACCGTCAGGGTTCATAGTGGAGTGCTTGATGAATGCTTGATTGCCCCGCCCTTTTTGTCCAAATATGGTCACTACTGGTTCTAACTGGAGATGCTGTTAAAGTGGCTTCTTGTTAATTTCTTGCTGTTTGTTTTATGTTTAAGTCTGTCATGTGATAAATAGATAAATTGATATGATTGATTCTTTCCTATCATGTGTAGAGGGAGGCCGTTTTCAGGCTGACACATCCTCCCTTTTTATTCATTCATTTTTTCCAACCATTTGGACCAAAACATGGTAATAAATAAGTGATTTGCGTTGCGTCCTCCCTCTGACAGAAACCAGCCCCGTTCTCCACTCTGGTCTTATCAGGTTCAGGGTTTTAACCGAACAGCTCCGGCCTCAGCGTGTGGACGAGGCCGTCGCTCTCAGCTGTCATTGGTCGACAGGACCGGGAGGGGGAGGGGCTCCACTGTGTTGACTACGGTTTATCTGTGACAGGGGTGGAGGGGTCAGAGGTCAAACATGAGCCTCCTGCCCGACTCGTCCTTATCGGTCAAACGTTCAGACGTGTTTACGTTTGAGTGGAGGGGTCGAGGAGTCCACGAGGACAGACCGGAGATGGACGACAGGAGGACGTTGACATGACGACCATCAGGAACAGAACGGAACAGAGCCGGACAGGACAGAACAGAAACTCACAGAACCAAAGAGAACTGGACAGAAGAGAACAGAACTGAATAGAATAGAACTGGACAGGACAGAAAAGAACTGAATAGAACAGAACCGGACAGAACAGAAGTGAACAGAACTGGACAGAACAGAATAGAGCAGATCAGAACCTCACAGAATACAGCTGAACAGAACCTCACAGAACCAGACAGAACAGAACAGAACTGGACAGAACAGAACCGAACAGAACCAAACCGAGCAGAATAGAACAGGACAGAACCATACAGGACAAAACCAAACAGAAAGGAACCAAACAGAACAGAACCCCACAGAATAAAACAGAACCAAACAGAACCTTACAAAACAGAACAGGACCTCAGAGAACAGAACCGACAACTAAATCCCACAGAAAGTGGTCGCACTCACAGAACCTGAAAAAAAAAACAAAAACAAACATATTATGACTCTATATCAAAAACTGAAAGGTATATTTGTCGTACAACGGAACAGAAACATGTCGTTAACCTCAGATCATAATTATCTAACTCATACACACGTGGACAAAAGTATGTGGACACATTGAATTCAGGTAGTTCTTTTCTAACGGGTCTGGGATAAATACAATGACTGTCAAAATATAGTTTATATTGGGATAAATATCATATTGATTGATATTAATGTCAAATCATCATGAACAGGACATTTTACAGCTGTATATTATGTCATTAGTCATTATTGTTTTCAATCCCAGACCCCTGTTAGAAAAGAAACACCTGAATTCAATGTGTCCACATACTTTTGTCCATTTGTGGATGAGTTAGGTAATTACGATCTGAAGATAACGATATGGTGACATGATAACTCTTCAATAAAGGGAAGAGAAAACACCGCCTCTAAAATGATCATGACTGTTAGTTTGTGCTGCACATTTTGAAATGAATGAACCATCCAGACGTCTTCTGTCCCATAATTATGTGAACTCTGTCCTGGAGCTGCACCTCCTCCAGGAGCCCAGTAGATGGTGCTGTTCTGAGTCATTTCATCCAGTCCAACACAGGCCTGGGGATGAAGGACCAGGACGGACTAGGAGGTCATTTAGTCTGATGTTTAAGAGGTTATTGAGGCGTCGGCAAGGCGTTGGTGAGGCGTCGGCAAGGCGTCTTCGTGCCTCTGTTTGAGTAGTCGTTGATCTCCCGAGTCGCACAAAAGATCGACAAACAGCATCAGAGGGAACTTAAGTTGTTGAGAATGTGAAGAGCTGCTCTGAATGTGATCTTCAGAGGAAACGCTAAAAGAAAAGGCAGAGAAAAGTGAAGGAGCAGGAAGAGGCTGCACCTGCAGAGGACGCCGTCAGAGCCCCGCCCCCCTGCCGCGGCGACGCTCACCCAACGCCACCCAAAAGAAGCTGCAGCAGCTGCAACCAGAGGAAAGTCAGCAATACAAGGAGAAAGGAAAGAAAAGACGCCTCCTCCTCCTCCAGAGACCCCCCGCTGCCAAACCGCCACCAAACCGCCACGAAGCGCCGAAAAAACGCAAAGGAACGGGGAATGAGCGGCACTCGGCGCTGCTTCAACCATATGTAAATAAGGCCCATTGATAACGAAGCAGCAGAGGAAACTCCACTAATTACCTTCCAGAGACTCGACGGGGAGCAGGAGGCGAACGCACTCCAGTCGATTCATGAAAAGGACAGAAAAAGGAAAAGGAAAAGATCTGATGGCAACACGACAGGTCTGCAACGGAAAGGCTTTCATTTGGCTTTTGACTCCACGAGTTCAGACAAAGTGAAAAGGAATCAGGGTGATTCAGTGTCAAACATATCAGAGATAAACCATAAATGAAGCATGTGACAGGATTAGACTTAAACCAAATGACAGGATTAGACTTAGAACAGTCACAGATACTGGATTCACCTCTGGAGTTCAAGTAGAACAGACAAAAAAACCCAGAAAAGTAGAACCGAGTCCAAGGAAAGTCTGAGGGACTGAACCTCACATCTGTCAAACATCAAACCAACATTAACTTCAGCTCGAGGTCTGGATCTGTTTCACCGTCAATAACAACGGTCATTCATTATTGCATTAATAAACTATGGTGTCGAAGTGACTTTGTGATAGTTTTCATGAAGTCGTGCAATATTCTTTTGTTCTGCAATAACAATACAATATTTATTCAATATTTATCAAAATATAAATGCACTATTTTTATATAGACCTGAGTTCATAGACATACAATATTCTTAATATTGTGTTTATTCATATTTTGTCTAATTTTAAATCCTACTTAAGCTCTATTATCTTAATTTGGTAAAATTTTATATTCTATTTTCTTATCTTCTTTTTTGTAATTTTATATCTGCTCTATTCTTATTTTCTGAAGTATTAGTGTTTTTTTTTTTTACATTGACTAGAGTAGCACTCCTAATATTGTACACACAATGACAATAAAGTCCTATTCTATTCTATTCTATTCTATTCTATTCTATTCTATTCTATTCTATTCTATTCTATTCTATTCTATTTTGTTTGCTCTATTCTTTTATTCTGTTCAGTTGTATTTTGTTTGTTCTATTTTCTGTTCTATATGTTGTTTTTTATTTTCTTTTCTTTTCTGTTGAATTTCACTGACATCTCAATGTTTAACCATTATTTTCCTCTTTTTTCCATTTTGTTTTGTTAATTTTGTATTTTTTTTTCCATAATTTTTTTTTTTTTGTCATTTTGGCTTTCATGGCTCTTTAATGTTTTTTGACTTATTTTTATTATAATTATTTTGTTGTTAGCGTTAGTCAAAGCTAACAATCGACAGTCGTCACAACGTTAAACCATTATGATCTATCATTACAATCATCATCTTTTTGCATCTTGTTAGTGTTTTACATTTTATTATGTTAATTTTTGTTTCTTTTTACTGTTCTTGTCTCATCACGTTTCATCTTATGGAGTTATTTGTCATTGTTATTAGTCCTCGCTGTTGCTAATGGCGACCATCGTCAAGGTTTTGAAGCTTGACTATTTTCATTGTTTTCCATCTCATGTTTTGTTTTATTTAATTTTTTTTACATAATGGCACTTTTTTGTTGCATCTATTGTAACTTTTTCATCTTATTTTTATCATTTTTGTTCCATCATTAGCATTAGCCATCGCTAATGGTTGACAGTTGTAGTGAATTTTCTATTGTTACTTATTTTAATGTTATTTTTGTCATTTTTTTTATGTTTAGTTTTTTGTCTTTACATTATATTTGTCTTGTTTTTATCTTGTTGTATTGGTTTTTGTTGTTTATAATTATTGTTCCATTATTTTTGTCATGCTGCTTTATTTCTTTTTGTTTTTTTCATGTTGTTCCATTGTTTTGTCTTTTTGTTATTTTTGTTCTTTTCATATGTCTCCTCATTTCCACCTTGTTTCTTTACATAAGTATGCTGCATTTCTTCTTGTTTTTGTTTATTCTTATCAATAAAAACTACATTAACACTGTTAACCTTTTATGAAAGAAATAAATGTATTCAGGTGAAGTTTATTTTCATTTTCTTACAGTTTTCATCTGTTTTTATTTTCTTTCTTGCGCTCTTGAAATAACATGGAGAAAATAAGCAAGAAAATGAAGAAAAACAGCCAAAGTAATCAATTATATGGATAAAATTAACAAAAATAATAAGCAACAAAAACAAAAGCCACAAACTGAACAAAACTGAAGAAAAAAAAACCCCTATGTAGTTTGATAAATTACAGTGGATGGACACGCTTTTATGTTCAGTTAATGATAGATTTGACTGAAAAAGTCAGTTTTTCTTGAGTTTTCTGTTTCTGATTTAATAACCCTCAACTTTAATCTGACCTTTAATGAACGTCTACATGATCAGTGAATTAAATATAGGAAAATACATGATTTACATTGAAAAAGGCAAAATACGGAGGATAAAATTATAATGAATGGTGATAAATGACTTAAGAAAGGTTAAAAAAAATAGGGACACATTTATTTGGGAACTGCCATGAATGTCAAACTTGGTCTTTAAGGGTTAAATGGCATCATGTTATTGTGGATTCTCAGTTGAATTTGGGTTTTCCCTTTTTGATGGATTAGACTCGGGTCTAAATGTTCATAAATACTAGTTCTGTTTTAAACCTCAGTGTCGTTGGTTGAATAAAAGCGTCTGATTAATGAAAACTCATCTGTTTTTATGAGTTGGCGTCGGCTCCAGAGGATGGAGGCGGCGTAAACAAAGCTGCTACTCCAGGCTTTTATCGTCCTTTCGCTAAATGATGTTTGTTCCGTGTGAATTAAGGGGCGGGGCTTCAGTGACACCGTGTAAATTAGCCTCTTGTCGTGACCCGACGACTCAAAAGAAAACCTGCAAATTAATGAGGCGCTGGATGCTTGCACAGCGTTTTCTCCTGACGTCCAAGGCCGTTGCCACTGATTTGATAGATGGAGTAATCAGCCGAGTGAACAGCAGGCATGTGACCTCCGGGCGTTCCATCGCCGCCGCTTTGTCTTTAACCTGTTACATGTAAACAGATCCTCCACATCTACGTCTCCATCTTAACTAAACATTTACACTTTTAGCAAAATATTCACTATTTGCACCTTAAATCCAGTGTCTTATTTAGATCAGATGTGTCAAACATAAGGGCTGCAGGCCAAAACCGGCCCCAAATGGTCCAATCCAGCCCGCAGGATAATTTTCCAAAGAGCAGAAATTAAGGGTGGTCAGGTTCCACATACAGTTTGGTTAGTTTGAATTTAAAACCAAAACTGTGAGAAAAATGTTTTTTTTTTTTTTTTTGAAAAGGAGCAGGATGAAGTGTGACTTCTATAACCTGTCCCCCTTTCCCCAACTTTTTCTACTGGCTGCAAAGTCCCATGATCCGCAAAATTACTCTCAAAATATTCCACATATCAAAATAAACTCTGTCCAAGCCTGTATACATGATATATATTGTTAATCTTTGTTATTATTATTATTATTATTATTCATAATCATATAACGCGCATTATATATTTTATGTGATATTAAAGTAAAATAATGACATCATAACCCATAAATAAAGTTTCTCCTTGGTTTAATGTGAAAAAATTTTAAATCACATTTTGAAGTTTACACCCAGATGCACCACTGAAACACAGGAAATCATTCCAGCCTGTGTCCATCAGACTGTTTAATTCCACTTTATAACCACATAATTATTATTACACACGACTATATAATCGTCTGGTTTCAATCACCTCTGTATGTAAAGTGTCATGAGAGAACTTTTGTTTTGATTTAGCTCTATATAAATACATTTGAATATATTTTTGCACACTTATGTATGTTTTTATTCATCATATTGATAATATGAATATTGAGTATAGACATCCATCCATCCATCCATCCATCCATCCATCCATCCATCCATCCATCCATCTCTATAATGTTAATTTCCTTTCTGCTACTTTTTATTCTACTTGGATGGAGTAACTGTAACAATAATTTCCTCCTGGGTTCCATAAAGTATTCTGATGAAAATATCTACATTAACCAACTATCCTTTAACAAAAAAATGTGAATAACCTGAACAAACATGAACAGGAAAAATAATTACAATTGAAAATGAAGTGCAATTTTCACACTATTCTGTGTGTTTCTGCATTTGTAGATAAACTATGATCTGTAAATTGTGTTAATGATAAGCTGCAACATAATACTGTTGAAACAGCACTTTAAAAAAAATTATATTTCATTAAAATGAACAATAGAACAAGACAAAGTAACATGTAACAAAAATAACAAACAAAACATGGGATGGAGAGAAGAAAACTGAAGGTTTTATTTTACAGATTTTACATTTGTCATTTTCATCGTTTACATTAATCTTATCATGTTGCTTTTTTTTAAATGTTGTGAATGTGAAATTGTGCAGAATTAAAAATAAACTCCCTTGTAATAAAATGCTGAATCCAGTTGTTGGAATTTTTGTGGATGAGCTTTTAAACTAAATTCACATTTATTTATTACACTCAAACAAAAGCTAATGTGAGAGTCGATGTGTGAGAGATTAGGTTGGGTTTCATATTTCAGCTCAAAATAATTTCAATAATGACCCAGATTTTATCCCGTTAAGGTTGTCACATGATCAACTTTTCTGCTACTTTCTTGTTACATCATTGAGCCCGTTTACATGAGCATAGAAATACAACTGTCAGTAAACAGATCACTGTAATTGTCAGATCTGATGCGTTTAAGTGCAGTTCAGAAATACAACAATCCATGAACCCAACATAAACACAAAAGCCCACAGTATACGTAACAAATTAGACGTATGAGAACAGACCTGGCTGATTCAACTGTGATGTTCAGTGTGATGAAGGTGCAGAATGACCTGTAAATACAGAATGAGTTTTAACCCGTGGACTGCTGTGGTTCTTAGGCCGGCGGCGGTGGCGGCACTACCCAGTCTGGAGACACTGAGGACGGAGATGGAGTCGCTGAAGACACACCTGTCCAAGATCGAGTCTCCGACTGTCCTCTGTCACAACGACCTGTTAACTAAGAACATCATCTACAACCAGGAGGAGGGTGAGGCTGCACCACTGGCACTGAACGCAACGTCCAAGTAAATCAACCAGATACTTTTACTGTTGAACTAACGCCTTTGCACCGTTAACCCTTTAACTCCCGAGTAGTGTTGTTTTTGTCCGCCTGTTTTCATTTTAGTTTTAGTCTACTCTTTTTGCCAAACTCTCATTTCAGTCTGTATTCGTTTTAGTTACGTTCGGTTTTTTTTGTCTGGTCAAGTTTTAGTCGACTGAAACTGTGACCATTTTAGTCGTATTTTAAGCAGAATTAATACATGATTATTTTTGTCTAGTTTTAGTCGATGAAAACTTATGACATTTTAGTCTTGTTTTAGTCAATGAAAATGCTTTTTAGTCATGCAATTCTATTTAATCTGGTCAATATAGCCTTGACAAAACCAACATTTTCTTTTAGTTAAGCCCATTTTTTTTCAAACAAGGTTATCTTATCATCCTTATGGACTCAGAAATATATTATGTGCTGTCAATTACCATATCTGTATGAATATTCATGAGGGCAAGTCTGAGTCTTTGGTCGGTCACTGTTCTGGGCAAATAGCCTAGCCTCTTTAGAAGCCTTAATAATAATAATGATAATAATAATAATTATGGATTTGATTTATATGGCGCTTTCCTATTAACGCATACTCAAAGCGCGTACTGTGGATCCATTATTCACTCGCTCTCACATTCTCCCTCTGGTGGTGGTAAACTACATATGTAGCCACAGCTGCGCTGGGGCAGACTGACAGAAGTGTGGCTGCCGTTTTGCGCCTACGGCCCCTCCGACCACCACCGAACATTCATATGCATCCATACACCAATGTGAGTAGCAGCACTGGAGGCAAGTAGGGTGAAGTGTCTGCCCAAGGACACAACAGCACATGACTGGGACAGAGCGGGATTTGAACCGCCAGCCCTTTGGTTATTAGACGACCCGCTCTACCTCCTGAGCCATGGGCGGCTGTGGCTTAGGAGGTGGGGTGGGGGGTGGGGGGTCCATGTGGTAAAGCCCAGCTCAGGCCGCATATCTCTGTCCGAACTCGAATCGTGCCTGACACAGTTGCGTCCGAACCCAGCTCGACCTGTTGGGTCCCGTCTAGCTTGGTTCGGGTTGCAGCACTCTACCGTTCGGACCTGGACCGGGAGCAGGTCTGTTTGGACCCTGGACGTTTAGAGCATGAGACGGGAGGCGAACCATCCAGACTTCAGATGTGAACCGGAGGAGGCGAACCGCCTGGGTGCGAAACGTCTGGTGCCTGTGGACCTCACAATTTCACTGCAGACACACCTGCAGTAATGCAACTAAGAATTATAACGTGTGTTTGTCTCGTTGATGAAAATAGAGACATTTTATCACAGTTTTTGTTTTGTAAATTACATTTAGTCTTGTTTTTATTAGTCAACAATATTGCATTACACATTTAATTACAGTTATCGTCACATGACCACCATTTTCTTTATGTCTCGTCTCCTTTTTGCCACGCGATAAAGGTTCGTTGACAAAGATATTTCATCATAATTTTCGGTGATGAAAGCAACATTACCCCTGAGACATGATTCCAGGTAAAGGTACTGCTGTGTACTGTCGTCTGTTTCAGGTTCATTAAAGCTGCTGTGAGTATGTGCTTGTGTTCCGTTTCTTCAGTGGTTTTGTTTTACTGTGTGTTTTAGGTCAAAACAGGCTGGAATAACAGAAAGACAAAGAGAGGAATGGAAGTTTGACAGGTTTGGACCAAATAAGGCACTAAGAATGTACATCAATATGAGATTTAGGATGTTGAACATGAACTGTGAACTGGAACAAACTGAACAACAAGGATTTGAATTTGAATGAATGAATGAATATTTATTTCGGTCATGTACAAAACACACATATATATAAGGAACATACAGTTTACACAGTTGGTTACCGAAAAAGGAAGAAGTTTAAGCCAGAGGTTTATGCTTCTCCTACTCCCATCTTTTGAGTTCCTTAAAGTTGTAGCAAATTTCAGCTCAGTAGTTTTTGTTTTGCGGCAGTGTTTTTCTAATTCAGTCCAGCTGCTTTTTGGCACTTGGTTGAACTCCATAAAGCAGTTACACAGTCAAAATTCAGTAAAAACACAGTAAGAAAAAGAAAAGAAAAGAAAATCACCACAACACTGTAAACAACAGTAAAAACAAAATAAAAACACAAGGAAAACGGTGTAACCCCCCCCACCACCACCACCAAAAAAAAAAACCCCAAACTGTCTATTTTTTATAGTGAGTCGGTCTCACTCGCTGCTCTGTGTTTTACCCTCCATTCCACAGGCAGTGGGGAGTATACTGAGCATGCTCAGATGCCTATGGAAAGAACAAGGTGTATTCTATCAGCACGTTTTCTAAATTTTACTGTTGAGCAACAGTTTACTTTTTATAAATATTTAAAATAAGTCATATATTCAGAACGCTCACCACAGACACGTCAGGGGTTAAAGGGTTAAACGCTTCCTGCTTCATTAATGTCTGCCTTCGTTTATGGTTCTGTGTGATTTCACTCATATTCTACAGGATCCTCATTCCTTTAACAAAGATGGCACTTGTCATCAGATAAACTTCATGTGTGTTTGCCCCGTTGCCGTGGTAACCACTTCCTCTCTCTCCTTTCCCTTTCATCAGGAATGGTGAAATTCATCGACTACGAGTACGCCGATTACAACTACCAGGCGTTCGATATTGGCAATCACTTCAACGAATTTGCCGGTAGGTTGTGCGTTGTGATGAAAACCAGTTCAATTTAGCTCTGGGGCCTTGAGCGGTCAGAGCGCCGCTGTGGTGTAATGAAGGCAGCGGACTGCGGAGACGCTGCCCAGGACATGACAGAGGCGTTGGTGGCGATATCAGGCTATCTGTGTGTCATTATCACCAAAGCAAAGCAAAGCGCTCAGATCCACTGATGGAGCAGCAAACATGGCACAGAAATCAGCAATTGGACATTTTGGGATTGTTTGAACAGAAGAGTCCGACAGCAGTTATCAGCAGAAACGAGCCTAGTTTGGATTAAATCACAATGAACTGGAAACTGGACACATGACGATAATGTCAGACACAGTCCACCAGTGAGTTTTAATTCACTGTAACACAGTCCACCAGTGGGTTTTAATTCACCGTAACACAGTCCACCAGTGGGTTTTAATTCACCGTAACACAGTCCACCAGTGGGTTTTAATTCACTGTAATACAGTCCACCGGTGGGTTCAAAATAATCAGAACCCAAATTTTATATATATATGTATATATATATATATATATATATAGTGGAACCAACTTTCTACTCAATCTCACTTGACTTGTTTACTCACACTCGATCACCCAGAAACAATGATGGTGCATCACTTAAAGCCAACACTGGCTGTTCCCACAGGTTCATAGGTTCTACCCTCAGGTGTAATTTGCATAATAAAAGGGTCCAGTGGTGCATTTACATGATGCACAAAGTACAATTAATGTGGTAAGAATGACCAGAACATGTGTCTTCTGTCCTAATGTCCACCTGTGTCTTCTGTCCTATGTCCACCTTTGTCTTCTGTTCTTACATCCACCTGTGTGTTGTCCAGGTGTGTCCATGGTGGACTACAGCCTGTATCCATCCCTGGACCTGCAGAGGGATTGGCTAAAGGCGTATCTGCAAAGTTATAAACTCAGCGGTGGACAGGAGGACACCGTCACCGAGGAGGAGGTCACTCAGCTCTACGTCCACGTCTGTAAATTCTCTCTGGTGAGTGAAACTTTGTTGTTATCACAGACTCCAAAGTGACGGATCTGTCGACAGTTATTTCCTCTGCTGAAGTTCTGTGGGACGGCCTCAGATCTGTGAATATTATGGGATTAGTGTCCACATTTCAACAGAATCCATCTGTGACCAGACGCTGAAATGACAGGGCGCTAACACCTCACATTTGGACAATTTACTTTTCCAGCAGAAATAAGTCGCCGTTCAGCGTCTGCTCGCCTCCATCTGATTAGAAACTGAAACACAGAAAAATGAAAGACAGCAGCCAAAATTAGTTTTCTTATGACCACAATTTTCATTCTTTGGTGGCTCAAGTGGTGCTGGTCTATCTGTGGAAAAGTGCTTCCAAAGCTTAACACAATATGTGGAATTGTCCAACTCAGAGGGACGGACAGAGCAAATGTCTCTGAAATAGACTCAAAATGATGAGGACGCAAATGACAGTGAAATAACCCAGACTGATCCAGAAAGGAGGAAGAAGAAACGGGATCGAACAAGAGCAGAGATAATAACAGCACACTGATGGGAATCAGATTATCTATGACTGAGCATGGAGGAAATAGAGGAAATGGAGGAAACCGGAGGGAACAGAGGAAACAAGAGAAAATGGAGGAAACAGAAGGAAACAGGAGGAAATGGAAGAAACAGAGGAACCGGAGGGAACAGAGGAAACGAGAAAATGGAGGAAACGGAAGGAAACAGGAGGAAACCGGAGGGAACAGAGGAAACGAGAAAATGGAGGAAACGGGAGATGGAGAAACTGGGATGAAACAGAGGAAACCAGGAAAGGAAGGAAACAGGAGGAAACAGGAAATGGAAAACACCTGGTCCAGCCTTTAAGGTGATCCAAGGACCCCCTTGTCCTAACCTTAAGGTGGTCCGAGGTCCCCCTGGTCCTGACCTTAAGGTGGTCCGAGGATCCCCTGGTCCTGACCTTAAGGTGGTCCGAGGATCCCCTGGTTGACCAGATAATCAAAATATTCTTCACATAAAAATCTGAGGGTAATTGGACGTTTGACATCATTTCCATCCTGGTCTGGTTCAATTATAGGTTCCAACCTGCCTCCATCATCAACATTCTCCTCCTCCTCATCTTCATCCTCATCTTCATCCTCATCTTCCTCAGTCCTTCAGATTTACCATCCCTGACCATCTTCATCCTTCCTCATTCATTGGTGTGATTATGTTTTTCTGTATTTTCTTTCTTTGAATCGACTTGATGCTTCAGTTCAGTTGAAGTCGTGGCATCGACTCTGGCCCGAGTCCAGACCCGAACAGCGTGACTTTTAGACCCTCCTCCTGTGGGATTCCTTGCTGTGTGGGTTTTTGTGAATGGCTGCCTGTCACTGCTCAGCATTAGACTAATGCTGTCTTAATGGAGACGAGTTATTAATCATAATGGAAACGAGCTCCATCCCTCCCTGACTCAAGACTCCGATTAGAAATGAAAATCTGCCAGAGGGAGAAAAAAACGCCAGAGGAAAACCGCACATCGCTCTGCAAGCATTTCATTCCACCCTTTATTTGATTATCAAATAAAAATGTGATTATATCACTGGGCCGCAGAACACAGGCCTGTCTGGATCTTATTAGGACGTGCTATTAGTGGTCCTACCATGAAGATTTACTAGAAGGGTGGAGAACAACAGAAATTTATGGAGGCATGGAAGTCCACAAGCCTAAGTGAGCAAAGCCATTAAGGAGGAAACCGTTCAATACGCAGCTTTGTCATCCAGACTGGCAGCAGCAGCAGCAGCAGATCTGGGATCAGTTCAGCAGCTTTATGGACCAACAAACACAGCACGACAACCCGATAAAAGTCAGGAACCGGGACAGCTCCCTGAGGTCCACCGACACCACCGGACCTGAAGGGAAATGAACCAGAGGACAGAGGAGTGGCTTCGGCTGACCCCAGAGTGACCTCTGACCTCACGGTGACCTCTGACCAATCAGAGATATGAAAGGAAGGAGACAAATCTGTAACAAACAATAAAACCAGGAAAATGGACACGAAGTGGTTGGAGATGCACGGTGGAAAAGGCATCAGAACAACATGTTTAATCTAACAAAAGACTGTAGAACAGGTAGAACAGGTTAATGAAATCAGCAAATACAAATGAATACAGCAGATGTATTTAACACAAATTAAAGAGCATCATCTCCCTCATTCACAGGGATGTTAAACTCATTTTAGTTCAGGTTCCACATTCAGACCAATGTGATCTAAAGTGGAACAGACCAGTAAAATAGTAACAGAATAACATATAAATAAGGACAACTGCACATTTTTCTCTTTAGTTGAATGTTAAAAAGGAGAATAGAATGTGAAAATGTTTACATTTATAAATTATCCTTTCACAAAAATTGTGAATAACCTGAACAAATTATGAACAACCTGAAATGTAAAGAAAAAGGTGTCTCAGTTCATCATTTCCACGTGTACATTATAACTTACAGATCACAGTGGATCTACAAATGTACAAAACATTAAACAACAGGCAGAATGTTGGTCAAATTTTGAAGTTTGTAATGTGTTGTTGTCATGTATTTGTAGGTTATTGTGTTATTATTTCACTGGTCTGACCCACTTTAGATCATATTGGTCTGAATGTGGAACAATGACAACTGGAGAGATTAATCTGATCCGACAGCTACAGATTGAACATACAGTGTAAATAATTATAAGGAACTTGTTATTGATGCTTTGAAGCCAATACTTTGTATTTTGGCCGTTGTCATGAAGTGACCATATTTGGACAAAATGGGTGGGACTGCAGCAGCTAATGCCAAGTGCTAGCTTACTGATTTATCAAGTGCTGAATATCAGCTTAATTTAACATCTTTTTAGCCACATCTACTATATAAAACCAATAAACAGAATCTCTGAAAGTCCAGTCCTGCCCAAAACCTGATATGACACCAGAGCTGAGAGCCTATTGGATCAGAGAGTGTAGTGGTCGACAGCAGTGTTACACTTAAACAAAACTAAAGCAGTGGTTTCATTTTGGAGCCAAAGTTCTCAATCATTTAGTGTAAAAGTAATAAAACTAAGTGAAAGAAAACATGCACCTGAAACCACAGGATTCAAGAGGTCAAAGGTCAGGAGTGAATAAATGTCCCTGTTTTCTGACCCTGATGTATTTTAATGATGTTATTGATTGAGCATAACGAGCTGTTGACCCGAATGTTCGTTTGCTTTCATTGTTGCATCTTTAACCCTCTTCTTCTTCTTTTTCTTCCTCTGCTGTTTTTTTCCTCTTCTGTTTCTTCTTCTTCAGGCGTCTAACTTCTTCTGGGGTCTGTGGTCCATCCTTCAGTCCAGATTCTCCTCCATTGACTTCGACTTCCACAGGTTTGTGTTTCAGTTTTAAAGGCTCATTCAGTCAAACATAAATTTGCAGAAAAAGAAGAGCATCCACCTTCACATCAACGTAAACCTTCAGCTCATGGATGATTAAATGCAGAAACACATGAAACCACAAAGAAAACTGTGACTTCAGTGTGATCGTCTCATTACTTAACTCAGTCGTACATCATTTAAATACATACAAATGGAACAGAAATATATCCAGCTCTCTGAGGTCAAGTGCTCGGTATTTTATTGCAGTGTTTAGACTAACAGGATCTTCATTAAGGTTGCCTGACAAAGAATTTGTTGGCAGAGAAATTGCAATAAAGGAGCGGTAACTTGAGCCCAGTTTGTGGAAATATTTTATTTTTTTCCACTGTGGCTTGTGTCGTTGTGTATCCACACTTTGTGTCGCTCGTATGCACAGACAAAATATTTACACATGAAATTATTCTGAGCTTTTCTTCGCCCTGAAACCACACGAGAGGAAGATGAAAGCCTCGCAGCGTTCCAACGAATCAGAAGTTGAAACGACAGCCGGTGTCTTTAACCAGATCCAGGACGCATTACTGAAGCAGCAGCAGCAGACAATAGGGTTCAGGAGGCCAACCGCCCCCC
>JAPQRP010000025.1:1002103-1022025 GCA_037367295.1 Apogon hyalosoma | reverse complement strand
TAAGGAATGATGTTCAAAGGGGTCATGTGGATGTGGACAGGGGTCTGGATCAGCACTTATGTTGGTCTAATGTTCTAGAAGTGTCGTTCTAATGTTCTAAATTACATGTTCCTTTCACATGTGTTTTTCCTGTATTTTGCATTTATATTTCTTGGATTTTTTTTTTTTTTTTTTTACATGAATCCTCTTCATGCTAATTAGCACATAAGGCCTTGACCAGGGAACACCAATGCTGTCTGTCCTGGGCCATAGCTATATTTCTCCCCAGCCCCATCCTTCCTCTTTAATTTCTTTCAACTGATCTTCTCCAAGTTTCTTTTGGTCTGCCTCTTTTCATCTTTCCAGGTGGTGTCCATCCCATTGCAACCTTCAGGATGGAGTCTGGTTTCATCCTATTCAGATGTCCACTCCATTGCCATCTCCTCCTCTCGATTCCAACTGATAGTGGTGTTGAGTTGGTCTTCTGGTAAAGTTCTTTATTTGAGATGGTTGTTGGCTAGAAGGTTCCTAACATTCTTCTGAGGCATCTAGTTTGGAATACGTCTAGCTTTTGGCTTACTGTTTGGGTGGCTTTCCAGGATCCTGCACTATACAGAAGGACTCCTAGAACATTGCTCTTGAATTATGGTATTTTGGTGTTAGTGTTTATCTTCTTTGACTACCAGATCTTTTTTAATGATGCAAACACCTCTCTAGCTTTTATAATTCTGAATTGTATATATTTTTCCTAAATCTCCATCTTTTAAAAATTTATTTTTACCACATGAGCAAGGAACCAAATATGATAACTTAATTAACCTTGATTTTCTACATAACAAAAACTTTTTGTAAGATTTCACAAAAGTAATAAAATCTTATGTCCTCCAAAAACACACTAAGGTTAGTATTTCTATGAGTGTCCTATAAAGGGTTACAGGCGGCGGTCGGAGCAGCGTTTATAGAGCATGGAACGACCAAGAAACGAAGATCGAGCCACAAAACCACATCAGCACATCAGGCAGAGGTAGCATATTGGCTTTTATGTGGAGTCGAGCATGTTCTCGTTGTGGTCTGGCTCCTGGATTTAGATGGAAATTAATGGTCATATTCATGTCCATTCACTGGGACTTAGAAATACTCAGGTCCAACTGGTGTTGGGTATTACAAACGGACCAAAAGAATGTATCTGTGTGATCTACACAAGACATTCAGAAGGTATAAATGAACAGCGAGAGCTTCAAAGCCATGACGGCAGCATTTGTCATTTAGAGGTGTCAGTTTCCTCCAGTCCAGATCCAGATACTGTAGTAAAAGTAGAAGAGGTGTAGTAAAAAAGTGACAATGTTCTGAAACATTTTCAGTCGCCTTTGAAGGACATGTTTAGCAGCAACATCATGGAAGGTCTGTTTGATCTGTCCAAAAATCATAGGAGGATCTTTAGAGGTAGAATCCACCATTGATTGGACAAAACAAGGCGTAAGAGCGTAGACTTCCACTAGTCTGATGTCCTCTCAGACACATGGGTTCTAATATGATGAACGCTTAACATCATCAAAACAGGTTAAAAAATCTGGGTAAATCAGATTCACTGGATATCGTGTTCAGAATCCAGACCCACCACAGCAAAACATTACACAAACTTTCCAGGTTAAACTGGACTAATCCTGAACTCTTTAGTGTAGATTGATGCCAACATATCACTATAAACAGACTGAAGCAACATGTATTATCAGCTAGTTCGTTATCTATGCGATAACAAATGGAACTTTAGCAGCAAACTGTAACAGCACAGGCATTTATTTTGTTAATGGTGTGCCCCTTTACATTATCCATCTATTTCTCATCGCTCCATCCGCCATTCATCATCCATGTGTCCAACACTGAAAATAATTATCAACTTCAGTCAGTTTTCAATGTCATCAATAAAAACACGACTCAAGTTTATAATTTCTGGTTATGACTTTTTTTGTCATTTTCATGTCTTTTTACAGAATTTTTTGTCTTGCTTCATTTGTTGTGTTTGATATCATCTTATTTTATCCATGTATGTTGAACTCAGTCCTACTGTAGACAGTTAAAATAGTCAGTAGAAGTCCAGATACCTGAAAACTCTACTAAAGTACCTGTAATCTTTTTTTAAAACTGTGGGTTTTTTTACTGCATGAAGAAAATGATCTCGGTCATGTTGAAAACGTATGCTCAGCAAACTGAAAAACAAACATTTTGTATTAATAACACTTTGACGGTGATGAATAATGCAGTGTGGAGATACTTGGTAGTGATGGTAGCTGAAGAACCATACGCTGACGTTCTGTCTTTCTGCATTAAATATGTATTGCATAGGCCTGGGTCTCTGACCTTGACTCGGGAATGAGCCAGCATCATTTCATCTTGAAATAAAAAGAGAGACTGCCAGCAATTATAGCCTGTTAATTATATATGCACTTTGATGTGTGGAAAATCACACAGATCTGCCCTCTGAGCTGCTGTTGGCTTCTTCTGAAGGGGGTGGGGGGTGAATCTGAAAAACATCTGTCAAGTGCCTGGGCTAGTTAATATCTACTTGTCCTTACCTGTTTTGGTTACAAGCTCTGCTCTTGTTTAATCTTTAAGAAAAGCAGGAAAAGAAGCCTTGAGGTTCAATGACATACCTGAAGGAAGCACTCAATACTTGACTGATCGCTCACACCTCATTGTGTTGGCTTCTCTACTCACAGAAGCACAGATGTGAAATAATGCACATGAACTTACAGTAGATACTGAAGAGTAAGCGAAGCAAAACACAGGATTAAAGGTTCAACGCAGAACACTGATGTTTGTGTACAACACTAGATGCAGTTGATAAAACAGACCAACAAAAACAAGATGTGACTAATACTTCATGATTGGATTTATGCAGTTTTAAGTATTTTAACACAAATATCTGGACTTTCTATGCTTCACATTTTCCAAACAGGTTTTAGACTTTACCCCTCAGCCAACTTTGGGCCAAAGGGGTATTGTAACAGTTCTGTCGTATGTCTGTCCATTCAAAAATGTAATCGCATTACCTGAAGAATGCATTGAGATATCTTCATCAAATTTATACTCTGGATGTGTCTTGGAATGGAGCAGAAGCCTATTGAAAATAGATGACCTTGACCTACTTTTTCAATGACACAATCACTATATTTGGCCGAGGGATAATAAAAATGCCCAACACGTTATGTTTGTGCATTTAACGTGAATTATCCAGTATTTTTATTTCGCATCACTGTGCAACTAATTTCAACCAAAATGGATGAAACATTAAGACAATGGTAAATATCAAACAAATACAGACCATGGAGATGACATATTAAGACGTAACAAGACAAAGAAAAACAAGATAAAAGAAACAAAGATAACGTAAAATACAAAAAACAATGTACAAGATGTAACAAGACAACGATGATGTAATAAAATTTAAAAGATTAAACTAAAAACAAACAAAACATGAAAAAGATTAAAAAGTCATGAATGATTTAACCAAAAAACCCACCAAAACTAGCCGCAATGAAAAGAAACATGAGACAAAAACAATGCAACTATTTGTAACGAAATAACACAATAAACATTAACAAAATAATAAAAACAATGCAATGAGATATAACAAAAACTAAATAAAACACAACATATAATGAGGTAAAAACTATCTGTAACAAAGTAATGCAATAAATCATAGGATAAAAAACATCAAGATGAAAGGCGAAAATAAGACAAACACAAGATGAAAAGGTTACAAGATGAAGACAAAAATAAAAAAGTGATGAGACAACAAAAACAGTGTAACAATGTATCAAAATAATTAATAATAAAACATAAAAAACTATGTAACAAAATTAAATAAGACGATTACATGAAACAAAAAATGAATAAATGATGAGATGAAAGTAATGTAACAAGATAAAAACACAAGATTAAACATTAGAAAAGCCAAAGACAAAAATGACATGACAATGTATCAAAAATAATTAGAGCTGTCAAAATTAACACGTTATTGTGGATTAATCCATAATCATGATTAATCTGATTAAAATGTTTTCCTCAATGAACCCATCTGCAGCACAGAATGAAAATATGATACAAAAAAACAAGACAGAACAATTGTTTCAAGTTGTTTTGTTTCCAGTTGTTTTGTTGAAACTGTTGAAGGTATATAATAAACACGTAAAGTGCATATATATATATATATATATATATATATATATATTCCCTTCTTTCTTGAGTCTGTTTGCTCATGAAAAATGAAACGCAATTAATATAGATTAAAAATGAATGCTATTTAATCGTGATTAATCAAAATGAATCCACAGCAACCCTGTGATTAATCTGATTAAAAATTTTGACAGCACTAAAAATAATAAACCATAACAAAACAAAAATGTGATGATTCACGACATCAGCTGTCGACCATGAACGTGAAAATAATAACCAGCATCAGATGGAAAAGTCGCAAAATGAATAAGACAAAAAGTAAATCAGAAGAAAATGGAGGATGAATCAGAGGAAAGACTGACATTTAAAAGTCAAGTCAATGTTTATTATTCTGTCTGTTTTTGAGTCTGAATGCTTTAATCATCTTCACAGTTTATTAATATAACTGAGATTCAGTTCAAAGAAATGTCCTTCAGAGGCCGATTTTACACTTGTCTAGTTTGAGGATGTTTCAGATCGTGGCCTTTGTCACTTTTATTCCGTTGAAAAGCTGGTTCTTCTACTTTCCAGGAAGTGAACCTCCATAGCGTGGGCTCTCACTTCTCACATATTGTACTGTTAATTATTTCGAAGTGGCTATTGCCACAGTACTGTGGGACTAACTTTCTCAATAGTCTGTTACCACAGAGCCAATCAGTGCTCTTTTCATGCGTAGACTGGTAACCTGTAACCGGTCACCCTGCTGACACAGTATTGTGGCAATAAGCATCACACATGCCATGTGCCTATCCAGTTACAGGAAAAGGCCAGGGCTGGGGTACCAGGTACCGGAAGCTGGTTTGTGCCTATTCACACTTTCAGTTTTAGCATGCAGGCAAACAACATGAACCATGGTGTTGGTTTTGCCTCATATGAGAAATTCACCGGGGTTTTTGATGAATATAAATCAGCCACTGGGACAAAGTTCAGTGTGCAGAATTTGGATCATTTGTTTGGCTCTGTGGTGATAGACAAACCAATATTTCGTGCCACAGTACTGTGGCAGTAGCCGTTGCCATATATTTTCCTCCTAATAATAGTAGTTTATATTTTTTGCATTTTATGCTCATTCTCTTATCATGCCATTCTTAAATGTCACTTTGTTTTGTTTGTTTTAATTCCAAGTTAAATTATTCTATATTTAAACATCTTAAATTGTTTATGCATTCAGTGTGGACAGCAAAGCAAGATTTTCATTGTACAGTTTCTTTACTGTACACATGACAATGAAATGCTTTGAGCGAACATGAACAGTGAAAGGTCTGTAATTTACAGAGGTTTGAACATTACTGCCATGTTCAACATGAAGATGGTAGCGTTAAACATCAGGTCAAGAACAAACATTTCACCTCAGCAGGAGGAATAAAACCACTAAATGAATATAGACAGCAATGGATGAACGTTACAGAGGAGATGTCAGAAAAACCAGAGATGTGACTGAAAACAGATGAACAAATGTCCACGTTCAGGGGGTTTAGAAGGAAAGATAAGGTGGAAACTAGAGATTCAAACACTGACATGAAATCTACTTATTCAGACTCATTGACAAGTTCTAAACCACATCACTCATAATGTTTAACCAAACAGAGTGGCTTCAGGACACAGGATGTGTGTTTACTTTAGTGCATAGGTGTCAAACTCATTTTAGTTCAGGTTCCACATTCAGCCAAATTTGGTCTGAAGAGGGTCAGAGCAGTAAAATAATAACATAATAATATAGAAATAATGTCAACACCAAGCTTTCCTTACATGATGGAAATTTTTACATCAAAAATTATCCTTTAAAACAGTGTGAATAACATGAATAACCTAAAAACTTATGAAGAAAAATAAGTGTAATTTTAACAATATTCTGCCTCAGTTTATCATTTACATATGTACATTACAACTTATTTTGACAGGTGGGATTGGACCCTTTGGGGGGGGGAGGTTGGACAATTAAAGATGTGCAATAATTTGATTAAGTATATCTTATTTTGTGTTGGTCTCTTGATTGAAAAGTACAAAAAGCTCGTACCATCATCACCCGCTTTGCTGTGTCCGTCGTTTCTGTAGAGAAGGAACTGACCCCTCAATCAGACGAAGTCTTTCAGCAAATCCCTCTAGATACTGGCGGAGGTTGCTGAAGCACTCATCCTTGATGTGCTTTGTGCAAACGAGGACTTTCCACACTGATGTCGGTACATTTCTGAGAAAAATAAAATTTAAATCAGGCAATTCAAAGAGGCTCTGATGCCGGGGGCAATGTAAGGAATTATGTGGGTTAATACACCCAACAACCGAACATTTTGACTTGTCTACTTGCAACTGCGGCATAACTGAACTTTGGACTACAAAATCGCTGCTAAAAAAAAAAATGGCGGATTCACGAAATTGTTTACCCGGAAGTCCATGACTTTATTTAGCAGACCCACAGCAAATACTGTGACGTAATAGACAAGAAAACTTAACAGCAAATAGGGAAAACTAAACAGACTGAAAAATACGACCCATAAAGAATATAAAGATATATATGCAGCACCAGAAGAGAATAAATTTAAATTTTCTGCACTTCTAAACACTCAAAGTATACAAAAACATGTATTTAAGGGCTAAAAAAAGTGGATTTTGCATGATACATCTCCTTTAAGAGTCTTAATGGAAGAAATTAGTTTTACAGACTGAATTACATTAATTCAGGAGAAGATTAACAAATAAACCACTTTTTCCATTTTAACTAACTCATCGCAGACTGCTGTTTTTAGGTTTGGTCGATGATTATGCACATTATTGTCTAATTCTTTACATCTTTTTTAGGCAAATTTATTATACTTAATATATTTTTATTAGTTTTTGTTTAACACATTTTCCATAATTTCCACAAAATTATGGTTTTAAGACATTAACTGGTATCTTTTCTTGACTTGTGCAGTTACTGGTCATCAGTCAGCATTTGCAATTTAGTGGAAGAAAATGTGTTTGTCTTTTAATATTTATTTAATAATAATTAAAAAAAAAAAAAGGATCAAATACCAGATGTTATACTGTTACTTTTGACCAGCTCAAGAAACCACTTAAAAACTACTAAAAGCAAATTTCAATCTACAGATCTATGTAAAATATATAAACATACAAATACAAGACATAAAAACATAGCAGCTACAATGAATTAAATATATTTTCCATCTCAGTTTTGGTGAAATTTAACTTAGAACAGCCTAGAACTTTTCCCCTTTTTGCATCTTTTGTGTAATTTTAGGAAAATTCATTACATTTCAGACTAAAACAACATATCACAGAGGCTATTTTACCATGAAATTTGACCAGAACAGTATGTGTTACAATACGTCTGACAACAAGAACATAGTTGATATTAGTTTGTGAGTTGTCTGTGTTTGGATGGAAGAAGTTAATGTATACTGATAGAAAAACACAGCGCAGTAGGAAAAGAAACCATGAAAACATTTAGTGAAAATAAAATCCCACAACATGTCAGAGCAGAAAAGCCCTGGAGAGCAGAAACGCCAGCTGCCAATCCCGAAACAGTGTCGAAGTGAAGGACGCCGTTACATGATCCACGCCGTCAAACTGCGGACGCACACGTTTACCACGCGGCGTTTAACAGGCCGGCGGTTTGCTACTGTCTGCAGCGACGGGCGGCCGCACAGAAAAAACAAATCTAATTCTGCAGCCCAAGAAACAATCTGTCCACAAACCCACTGGGAGAGTGGAACGGGGGGTGGAGGGTGGACCTGAGGACCTAAATGGAGAAGGCCTGCTGTGGTGGTCTGGTCGCGGTGAAAGGGGGGTTTCGAAAGACCAGACGGGGGGGAGGGGCTACAGAGTACGACATAAACGAAGGTAGAATAAAACAGACGTCTATGAAAAAGACAAACACACCTACAGACATGGAAAGCTCTACAACACAGGTGTCCACCAGCCCACCAAAAAGTCCAATCCAGCCCACAGGATGAACTTATGAAATGCAAAAATTATACCGAAGATACTAACAATGAGTGGTAAAATCTGTTAACCATCAAAAAAAAGAATAATGCTCATATGATAGAAACTGGCCTCATTTAGATTCAGACCTGTAGAATCACGTGTATCTTTACATTTTCTCAAATAAATGTTAAAAAACTGTCTTTAAATGACCCATTAAATGACTCAAAGATTTACTATGAATTGTACAAAGTTCAGTCTGTTGAGTTTGTGAACATCTTTGTTGGTTTTCAATCACAAATGCAAAAATTACACAGAAGATATTAACAACCATTAATCTGAACCAGAACCATTAAACCATACCAGAACTGGTAAACTGGACCAGAACCATTAACCTGGACCAAAACTCTGAAACTGGACTGGAGCCGTTAAACCAAACTGGAACCATTAAACCAGACTGCAACCAAAAAGCTAAGAAACTGTTTTTTTTATACCAATTATTTCCATGTATTGATAGGATTAGTGCAGGGATGTCAAACATGCGGCTCGGGGGCCAAACCCAGCCTGCAAAGGTTCCAATTGGGCCCCCGGGATGAACTTGCAAAGTGTAAAAACTACACTTAAGATATTAACCGTCAAGGATGTCGAACTCCTTTTAGTTCAGGTTCCACATACAGAATAATTTCATCTCAACTAAAAATAATGGCATAATAATCTATAAATGACTCCAAATTTTCTTGGTTTAATGTGAAAAACATAATGTTACATTACACCTATAAATAATGACAACTCCTAATTTTATCTTTGTTTTAGTGTAGAAATTACACTATGAAAATATCAACATTTACAAATCATCTTTTAAAAATAAAATGTGATTAACCTGAACAAATGTGAACATGAAGTATCTTAAGAAAAATAAGTTCAATTTTAACATTATTCTGCCTGTTACTAATGTTTTGTGCCTTTTTTGATCCGATCTGTAATGCGCATGTATAAATGATAAGTTGAGGCATAATATTGCTAAAATTGTACTTATTTTTCTTAAGAAATTTCCTTTTTTTCATGTTATTCACATCATTGTTTCAGTTTGTAAATGTGAATATTTTCATAATTTAATGTTATTTGCACTAAAACAAAGAGGGAGTTGTCATTATTTACAGGCTAATACACTATTGTTTTACTGGCCGGGCCCACTGGAGTTCAAAGTGGGGTGAATGCGGCCCCTGAACTAAAATGAGTTTGACACCCATGGAACAGTGGATCAGCAAGTATTAAACAGCTTATATCAGTAGGTAGGTTTTTGTCTGTCCACGGCTGATATTTAGGTCTTTGACAGTTAAAACAATCTTTCTACATTCCATACTACTGTTGGTTTTCAGACACGTACGTATTAGATAAAATGGAAGCAGCTCAAGGAGATGTTTCTAAATAAAACCCAATGAAGATAAAACTTAAAAGATGTTCATTTTCACAACCAACACGATTAGGATGTGTCAAAAACTAAAACACAGTAATCAAAGTGTTGTATATTTGGAATTACTCATCATAGAGCAGGTGAAGTAAATCTACAAATAACATAATTATACATCTGGTATCTGTTGAAATGTACAACTGCAAAACTACATGGATTTTATGTCACTGAAGGAATTTTACTGTATTTTGTGTAAATGGCCTTGAACCTCCTTTACATCCTCTGCAGGTTTCCAGATGTAAATCATGACATAGGATGGTTCAGAGAAGTTGTTTTTGTGCAGTTTTTCTGGGTTGAATTCCTCTGGTCACTACCGAGCAGCAGTGTCTCCCTCATAAAAACAGCCTTTGACATGAACAGACTTTCAGCGACTCACATTTTAATCACCACGTTTCATTAATACATTCCTTTTTCCACCAGAATGCTGCAGCTCACGACCACGAACAGCTACTACAGTCAAAGAAAAACGCCTCCAAATGTTAATTGCACCCCTGTGAAAAGTAATCACCTTTGTTTTTCCATTACTTGGCAGCGCAGAGAATACATTTGTGTCGTGAATACGTGGAACATTTTGATCAAGGCCACTCATCTTGAGACAAAAAGGAGCTGTTGGCGTCTCAGCGAGGTGCATTTATTTGAGAGTCAATGGTGACCCATACCGAGCGACCTCCTGCTGTTCCGTCTGCACCGGCGAATTAAGGCGCATTCAGCCGACAAATGAACAAATTCCTGACGGTGCAGCCCCAGAACAAACACAAAATACAGGTTGGTTTGTGTGGGACTGATGTTTATAGCCTCCAGCTTTAGCATAAGTGAGGCTTTGTGTCGTAACATCTCGCTGAAGTGTTTCATCAGACTGAATTTTAAAGACTTTAGTGGGCAGCTTCTTTATTCCTTAATGAGCTTCATTAAAAATGGACAAACGACACAGAGCCTGTTTCTACGGCGATCCGAGGCCTAGACCAGACTTGGTTGGACAAGGTAAGGTCCATGTCTCAACTATTACATAATCATTATTTTGCAAATATCTGATAAGACTGTTTCATTTAGGCCTAGATGATGGTGGTAATCTTCTCCATCTGTTTAATCATTATTTTTGCATCCACTTTTCCTCCTAATGACTATTTCCACTTTGAAGGTTTCTGCATCTCCTTCAAGGAGAACCAGCACTGTGGTGTTTTCAGGATCTCACTCACAGGTTTTGTACATTTAATGTAAAAGGACTACTATTATAATAAGGGATGTCCTGATCTAAAGATCGATATCGGCTGCCAATTTGGCATTTTTTAGAAAATCCAATCAGATTTAGAAACAAACGCCCTGCCCTCTCAAAGTAAAGTTTCTGAAGATAGGGAAAAGGAAAATGAGTGAGAGACGTAGAAGAATTAGTTAAAGGACTTAAGTTTCACATTCAGTTTGTATGGTCGTATGGTCTGCGTGTACTGATTGTGAGGTACGTACAGCATGGAACACCCCCCCATATAATCCCTGGATGGACCTGTCCATAGACGCACTATAGCAGGAGTGGCAAACATATGGCCCGCAGGCCAAAACTGGCCCGCCAAAGGTTCTAATTTGGCCCACAGTATGAATTTGGAAAGTGCAAAAATTCTCTTAACGCTATTAAGAGTCAAAGGTGTCATACTTGTTTTAGTTCAGGTTCCACATTCAGCCCAATTAAATAATTTAATCTCAAGTTAAATAGTAGCATAATAACCTATAAATGACGACTCCAAATTTAAATAAAAATTTCATAGCAAAAAGTATTGGTTTTGGATCAGTATCGGCAAAACAAATCATAAAAAAAAAATCAGATTGGAAGCAAAAAGTCAAGATGGGGGGGGTAATAAAAGTGTCAGAAAATGTCTTTTTTGCCAATTCTTTTGCACCTTTTTTCAGAGGAAGAACATAACTTTCAATATCTGTCCATTAATGGTTATTATTACTATTATTATATGTAATAAATGCTTAAAACAGTGTGTTTTAGTAAAAAAAAAAAACAAAACTTTAATTTTGATCATATTTACTATGAAAAACAACTTTAATAGTTTTATTACATCTGTGACGGAGTCCAGGCGTCCCAGTTTCCTCTCAGTCATAAGTAATTTGTCATTATTTAATAGAAAGTGAGGAGCTGTATGGGAGTTCTGGCAGCTTCTGGATGAAGCCGTGCACCGCTGACTAAACCACAGAACAGTTTGTGGCGTTTCACTTCCACCCTCCACTGACTTTAGCTTTGTGCTGTGATCCTTCAGCACTGATATTAATTTACACTCCATGTTTGGGTTGTATTTGACCAATTAAAGTCCCAGTGGGTGCTCTAATGGGGGCCAGCTGAGGACCGGACCCGAGGCATCACTAAGCATATATTACTCTGCTAATTAGCTGCCAACAGGTGACGACTCTGAACGTAATTAGACTGTACTCTATGAGGTCTATATGCGGTAAAGTGGGACTGGTTACTGTAAAAGGGGTTTATCGATAGGATCTACAAACACTGCAGCTCCACATGTACGGAGGATTTGGCTGCTTTTGGTTCTGGTTTAATATATACATATAGAGTCGAGAACTTCCACAGGTCGATCCAGAAATTAGATAATTAAGCAGCGTTTTCTCAAGTCGCAACCAAATCTATGTGAAATCAGCCAGGACTGAATAAAACAGACTAAAATGAGAACCCCAGATCTCATAACTGGACTTTACCCTCTGGGTTTGGATGTTTAGTATATAGTCGTAGAAATGGTCCGAATTAGGTCTGATGGATCTGGTCTAAAGATCAGATGAGGATCTTCAGAGGTACAATGAGTCCAGTTCTGTCCAGACCAGCTCCAGTTTTATTAAGTCCAGTCCAGTTCAATCCAGACCAGTTCCAGTTCTGTTAAACCGAGTCCAGTTTTATTAAACCCAGTCTGTTTCCATCCAGACTGCTTCCAGTTCCGTCCAGACCAGTTCCAGTTCTACTGAACCCAGTCTG
Source organism: Apogon hyalosoma (assembly GCA_037367295.1). Taxonomy (NCBI): domain Eukaryota; kingdom Metazoa; phylum Chordata; class Actinopteri; order Kurtiformes; family Apogonidae; genus Apogon; species Apogon hyalosoma. The sequence continues at coordinate 1,009,465 of JAPQRP010000025.1, read as the reverse complement.
ATTCGGTCCAGAGCAGTTCCAGCTGTATTAAACCCGGTCCGGTTCAGTCCAGACCGGTTCCAATTCTATTAAATGCAGGCAAATTTTATTAGACCCAGTCTGGTTCGGCCCAGACCAGTTCCCATTCTATTAAACCCAGTCTGGTTCGGCCCAGACTAGTTCCAATTCTTTTAAACCCAGTCCAGTTTTATTAAACCCAGTCTGGTTCAGCCCAGACTAGTTCTTTTCATTTTTGAAGTAGAAACAGTGACATTTTACAGGCTGATTCTTTTCATGTGTGAATATTTGCTGCACTTAAGTTTAAGACTCCAAACCATCATCAGATATAACAGTAAAACACTGACAAAGATCTATTTACCTTGACTCTTCACTCTTTTACTCCATTTGGCTAATACATGCATTGTGTGGTTGATGGAGGTTCTAAATGCACTGCTTATCCTCATGCAGGAGGATTCTGGTTGTGTTTGTACTGGTTGGTTGGTTTAGAAAAACACACCAGTTCCAGACTGATCTCAATAAATGGCGTTGTATGTCACGCCAGTTCTTATGGCATTTGGCGAGCTACATCTACAGATTTTCAACCTTTCGCGTGTTATTCAACGCCATTTGATCACGTGTCAATTTACGCCAAGATCTCCAGTTCACATAGTCCCTAACCCTAACCCTAAGTGCATGGTATTTCACACATCTATTCAGGTTGGACAGGGGCCCAATAACGGCATGAACATATATGTGAAAAGTTAATAATGCATACAATTAACACGACAATTAAAAGTGGCATGTATATTTATGTGAGTCATGATATTGCGTTGCCCATTCAATGATTTTACAGTAATTTGTGAACTTTGCTAAAGACATGGATTCAACAGAGGAAAATATTTCAATCCTTCAGAAATAAAAGACGGAGACTGAGAAACTTTTCAGAGCAAAGGATGTGACATGAAATATTCAAGTCTCAGGAGGGAAATGTCCTCATGCATTCCAGTCCTCAGATCCTTTCTTCCACCAAATGTCTGTGACTTATGGATCTGGACAGAGATGACGACATGAAGATGATTCTGGCAACGGGATATCATGAAATTGCATGAATATACACAGCACTTTTAATTGGTTATCTGTTATCTGTATGCATTTTAAGCTTTCCACGCCACGTCAAATACCACGTGCTGAGGGTTACATTTAGGGGTTACAGTTTTGTGAGCCGGAGACCTTGGCGTAAACTGGCACACAACCAAATGGCACTGAATAACAGGCAAAAGGACAAAAATGTGTAGGTATACCATGCCAAATGCCATATGAACTGGTATGACATGACATGATTTCATGAGATCAGTCTCCGTTCTGGAGTCAAACGGCTACAGATTCAATTCATAAAGTCAATTCAACATAAGGTGACTGAGCTAATGGACTTAATGAAAACCAAAAACTGAAACTGTGCAATTTTAGTGCAATGTTGTTAAAGTTGTTTATTGTTTATTCCAGTGTGCAATATTTGTTTTCTTGTTGTTGGTAATTTAGTTCTCTTACCGCTGCATTTTATCATCATCATCATCATCATCACTATTATTATATAGCATTGTTATGACTACTATTACTGCCATCACTTCATTATAACTTTAATCCTTTGATTATTAAACTACACAAACACAGATATATGTATATATTTATAAATACATGTGTATGTATGTATGAATATTAACGATATGAACAACTAATCGATTGTCAATAAAAATTTGCTCAATTAAATTAAATTAAATAATTGTCGGTTAATTGTCCTTTTCCACGGCAGTGTTTGGGGTGTTGATAGTAGGGGGCGCCTCTGCCTAAACTAGGCTTCATCGCTGAGGCTAAATAACAGGGGTAGTTGTCCACCTGTCCACAGGCTGCCGGCTTGTCTGCACAGGGACGCCACAGCCGGGATCGGAATAGCCGGTCATCAAACTAGATCGTGGTGTTGATGAGTCAGAATCGCTTTAGGGGCATGGTGGAGTGAAACACAGTCCGGCCTGTCTGTTTCTCCCACATGCTGCAGGTTGCCACCCCTGCCCAAATGCACACATATGCAGGGTCGGTATCGGATCCGGTCCCAGACGGGAGCGTTTTCCATGGAGGTTGATCTAGTCCACGTTCATCTAGACTATCTGGTCAGTGAGACAGAAGTTGATAACATCCTCCAGCCTCCTGATCCGGGCCACAGTATAAGGTATGTTGGTCACCCCAGTGGTCACGGGAAAATAGCGTATGTGTGTGTGTGTGTGTGTGGGGGGGGTGCTAAGTCAGAATGCCCATTTCTTCAAAACTACCCCTCTTCGGATCCATGTATTTTATTTCATTTCTCTGCAGAGTGTATTTCGTTATACTAATGTCATTGCCTGTATTGTAACTCTAATGGTACAATTAATCAATCAAGACTGAAAACAAATAAAACTCATCTAAAACTGACACATAAAACTAACTCAAAACTAAAACAAAACCAAAGATAAACTGAAGATAAACAGTAAATATGAGCTCACCCACCCCAGACTTTAACCAACAGCCTACAAATCCATCATAGAGGGTTTTTTTTTAATGGAATATGAGTTTTCATCAGCTTTCTACTCATTCGACCTCAAAGCAAATTGGGTCTTCAGGCACAGCCTGGTTGTGTTTACATTGCCCCCTATGGGCTGAACTCTGAATCTGCATCTACATAAATATACTTTGTATATTTACTGATGCCCTAATGCTTTAATATGTCATTGTGTAGGTTTATCATACACACACTGTAAGGAGTGAGTGAGTGGTGAGGGTGTGGCTATACCCTGTAAGCTTGTGAGGCGTATATGATAAGCCTACACAATGACATATTCCAAAAATGACATGAAACTGATGTCCAAGTACTGTTTTTCATGATCACACACCCTGTATTATAAGATGACAGTTGACTTCACAGTGGTTCCTTCCATTTCTTCTGACCCAGCAGCGGACACGGTTTCATTGTTTGTTGCCTCCATGTTTGTTGCTGCTGCGTGGAAAAACTTGTGATGAAAGTCATCTGCTGTTTTAACAGACCCAGAACGATGCTTAGTTTGAGTCTGTTCTATTTCAGTCCATACACATGAAACCTGCTCTCACACCGAGTTATGATATTTTATTTCAGGAATTTAGATTTTTAGTCAAGGCTTAGGAGGAGTTTATCCTATAATTATAGTCACTGAATCATGAGGGGATTCATCGGTCCTACCACAGCAGAGGATCCCACAGAAGACCAAGGACAGGACAGATCATCAGGTCCACAGATGGATCACCAGGTCCAAACCCAGTACCAAACCAGGTCCAAACTTGGCCCAAACCCAGCACCAAACCAGGTCCAAATTAGGTCCCAACCCAGATCCAAACCCAGGTTTTGTTTTGTTTTTTAAACAAAGAGACTAAGAAATAATTATGTAAAGTCATTAACAACCTGAAAAGAACAAAGCTAAAGGTAACCTGGGATTTTTTCACAGTACTGTAAAATACACAAATATTTTTTAAAAAATCATCCTATTGAAGAACTCTAATTGCACTCAGAACAACAACAATAATACTAATAATAAGTACAAAATTCGACTATGTGTGTTTTCATCTTGTTGTGTCTATTTGGTATTTTTATATTGTATTTTTACAGATAAAGTAAAATCACAAATAAATGACTGTGTCCTTTATTTTTTTACCAGCAACTTTCATAGAGGAACAAAAATGTGACTTTAAAATTATACTCATATTTATCGTGATAGTTACCGCCGGACTGATTGCATTTTAATCGTGATAACATTTTACCTGGTCCTACTTTTAACTGTAAATTAGTATTTTTAGCCCGTATTAACCATGAATTGTGCTTAACATAAATATCCTACAATACAGTCAAATTAGTTGTTTTAAAATTAACTGAAATGCACTGTCCACATACAATATCCTCAAAAATATTCCTTTTGTCATCTATGCAGTAGTATCCAGCTCTGAATGTAGCATCAGCGACTAAAGGGTTAGCTAACGCTACATTAGCATAGCTGTTAGCTCGGAGATTAACTCACCAGAAGGCTAAAAGCAGTTCAGCCTCTTCACTCGGTCCCTGGTCCTGGTCCCCAGTCCCGACTCTGATCCACAGGCGGAGGTAGTAACGGAACTTTTCTGCCTTTTATTCTTTCTTTATTTCTTTTGTTCTTTCGTATTATTCTTGTTCTGTTCTGCTCTTCGCTTCGGCCAACCTTGCTGCTAGACAAATGGGTGGGAATTAGTGTCTCCCATCCAATAGAATTCCAGTGTCTCAGACTTGAACCAATAGAATTTTATATGTTAAGAAATGAGGCGGAAGTGAACTTGACAGACGTAAATCAACCAAGCAACATAACATTATTTAACTCTATAAAACAAAATAAACAGTTAATATGATGCAAGTGACTTGGTGCGGAAAAAAATATAGTGTTCCTCTTCTTAAAATAATATCCGGTCAAAAAATAAACTAAAGAAACAAAAGGTTAATGAGTAATGGATGCCGTCTGATAGGGATCCACCCACTCCTGCAGACATTTTTACACCAAACTGGCAGTGAATGGACCCAATGATACAGAGATTATACTAACAACGACACGGGTAAACATGGGTAACATTAAACTCAGTAATGTAACTCAGAAATAAAGTATAAAGTTGAATGGTTTAAGTAAAAAAAAAAAATACATTGAATATTTTGAAAAAGTGCATCTTGCATTGAAAAAAAAGGACGTTTATTCACCACAAGGAAAACTAAGGCCACAGGGCTTAGACCAAAGGATCAAAAAGTGACCAAATGAGATGAAAACCATCAAGAAACAACTTACAGAGTCGAAGAAAAGAAATTATAAAACTAGAGCCGTTGTTTTCTCAACTGAACACATCTGTAAATGAAAATAAGGAAGTTTGACAATGAAATGTTAGTGTTTCTTAGTCAGTATTAAAGTTTTATAAGTAGCGTCGTTCTCTGTGTTCATGTAATTAGCCTCACGCAGCGTTTAAAGACAATGGCAAATATAAAGTTAGGTCTAAGTCATTGTGTTCTGCTTGCTCTCTGAGCTCCCTGTGCATTCTGGGTAATGATGTATGATTGGCAGCAGGACAATTTTGCTGAAAGGGGCGGAGCTGTCAACCTCAGGGTTTTACTTTGAGAAGTCAGTATGCTGGTGTTTAACATGAGCTCACCCATGATCCCTCGCAGATGTGCAGCTCCACCTTTTCTGTCCAAATATGGTCACTTTCAGTTCCCAAAGGCCAACATGGCAATGGCTAAATTGAAATCTGCAGGCTTTTTGTTTTGTTTTTTTACAAGTCCGTAACGTAGAAACAACACTGTGACATTAACATTGAAGGGTTTGCACAGTTCATTTTAAACCCTTTATCTGGCAAGTGACTATTTTTGGTAATTTCCACAAACATTAGATATGGGGCCTCAGTGACTATTACACTGATTCAGAGGGAGTTTATAGACATTTTGAAGCTGTAAATAGTCAATCTGAGTGATTTTTGTCAGTTTGTGACCTTATAACAGTTGTTTTATTGCATGTGTTTACTTTTTAGCAGGCGCTGCTTAGATGTTTTATGGCAAGAGGAGGGAGACTGTTGTCACGGCAACCCATAAGGAGGTAGATGACAATGTCCAATAACACTATGGTTGCAATTTAGAATTTCACAGTGTTTCAATGAGTGCCCAATACAGGGTTAGAAAATGACACTGATGCACCTGTGAATGAATGTTGAATCCTAGATGAGTAATTATTGTAGTTGGTTAATTTTTTTCTTGTCTGTCACCTTGAAAGTTTGATGAAGCTGCTCCTCGTGGATGAGGCAGGAAAGTGAAAAGTTCAAGAGCTCAGAAACTGAATAAGTGCAACAAACTCCAACACGAAGCTACAATACTCAGAGTCTCATGGCCGAAGCATAACAATATCAAAGAAACCTGTGTTTTTAGGCCGTTTGTTTAGTTCTCCTCTGCGTCGATACATATTTCATCGGGTCTCAACAAAGCGAGGCAGGAGCATATTCTATCACAAAGGCGTCTGAACACAGTCCCACGTGGACGCCGGACAACACACACCAACACACAGACCCACAAAGCAGTGCGATTGTCTGGACGCCGGGCTGCACAGTAACTAGTCCAGGCTGTGCTCAAGTGCCCTCAGGTGAAAAAGAAGCTACAGAGAAAGCGAGAAGACCCGCAATTGTCTCTCCAAGGAGAGGAAGGCTCATGGACTGAAAAAAATGAGAGTGTTTTTATCAAAGCCGTCGTAACACAAAGGACAAGTTGAGCACATGAGGTCCATGTCATACACAACAATCCTGTCACTAGAAGCGTCGCGGCCCAATTGCCGACCGCCCACAGATGTGTAGAAAAGTTTTTCAGAAGCAGCTTTTTCTTCTGTGATAGTGAGTGAATGGACAGCGAGACGAGCTGACATTTGGATGACAGGGTTTAAATGTGCTCAGGTCGTCCCTTGGAGATGCCGTGCTCTACAGGAGTTGGACTCGGTGTAAATAGTGGATGGTGGAGTTTGTCTGTTCAAAGGTCTGTCTCATCCCGGTTCTGGGCGTTTGGGGACGGTCCTCGGAGATGGCTGCAGGTCAGGGAGCTGCTCCATCCATGATAATGTGGATTCACCTGGACATTAACCCATAAACACCCAAACATCTACCGGCGACCAAAAGCATCTGCTGGTACAAACTGATTAACGTGGATCTGGTCCAGGTCCACTCAGGGAACAGAGGGGGGTCAGACCAGAACTGGACCTGAAGTATTGGACCATCTTCAAACATGATCCACAGAACCATCACAGAACATGATGGTTAGGACTTTACAGCGTCTGCTTGTCCAGTAGCAGCTCTGACACTTTATGTACCTTATAAACTGGGTGCTTCTATGGGTTCATTTAGTATCTGACACTTTTACAGCTTTTTAGACCCAATAATAAAAGGTAAATATAGACATATTTCTTCCCAGGATGGACCTAATGATGACCTCAGATAAATGCAAAAAAAAAAATTATCCATCCCATCCCATAATTAATGAATTTTTAATCAAATATTGGGTCTAAAAATAGGACCCAAATATATCATACTGTTTATTATATATCATACTTTTTATTATATTATGTACTGCTTATTATATATCATACTGTTTATTATATATTAAACTGTTTATTATATATTATACTGTTTATTATATATCATACTGTTTATTATATATCATACTTTTTATTATATTATGTACTGCTTATTATATATCATACTGTTTATTATATATTAAACTGTTTATTATATATTATACTGTTTATTATATATCATACTGTTTATTATATATCATACTTTTTATTATAT
>JAPQRP010000025.1:964924-985486 GCA_037367295.1 Apogon hyalosoma | reverse complement strand
TTTAATTCTAACCAAATTGTCTTATGTCTAAACTGAACCCAAACTGAACCATAACTTTGTTTTAGTCTAAATTCAACACTTGTTAAAGTCGTGTGTGAATCTGTTTTTCTTTTTATGGATTGAACTTTGTCTGTTGTTTTATTTTGTGTTTTCTGAAATAACTCTGACTCCTGTTTGTATTCTTACAAGTTTTGTTGTTGTGTACTCGTCATGTTAAATACTGCAGTAAAAGTACTTTGGTGAAGGGTTAAACTTCGATACTCGTTGCTTTCTGTCATTTCGGCGGCGCGTCGTGTCGATGTGAACGGCGCCGATCCTCCTCAGCGACAGTTGTCTTTCTTAAGGCTGAGCGGTTTCCGGTGGCGTTTGGCGGCATGTTGCGCCTGACGGATCACCTCCCGGGACGACGCCGCTAATCTGGGGCGGACTTGGGTTCCTGTGAAGGCGTTTTCACACTCGGGTGGTCGGCGCCGTCCCAGCTGCTGCGATGCCGCTGCGGCATCATTACCAGCTGGAATCAGGTTATACTTCCTGTTACGCTCGCCTGACACAGGTGCGTCTGTTGTTTATTTTGGTGGAATTCTCATCAGAGAACAAATGAGGACAACGACGGCGGTTTCACCACATTCATCTCTAACTCTCAGTGTCCGTTTATTCAGATGAATAAAGGAGAGGAGATGGTTGACCTCTGACCTCAGGAGGTCCGCAGGTGTCGACTAATGATCTCATCTGTAAACCACAGAAACACAGCCTTAACCTACAGGACACAAGGCGACGCCCATTTTCTAACCACTTCCTGTTTTAAAATAACCCAGCGTGAACTCACTCATCAAACATTTATGAAGTGTAAACAAAACAGGAATATTTTCAGTCCAAACTTTCCTGAAACGGCAAAAAAACAGCGACTGTGGATGGAGTTTAAAACTGAAACACGAAGGTGACAAATCTATTATTTATGATGAGACTCGACGAGTTGATCCACTTTCGTCCAATCAGCTCTGAGCTCATGGACACGGAAACAAAGACAGAAACACAATGAACCATTTAGGACAAAGTACAAATACTTCATTTATGTACTACCGTGCCTGAGTTTTACTCCACACGCTGTACGTTCTACTTTAGTTTTGTTGCATCTGAGGTGAATTTAACCCAGTATTTTTATCTGCATCATCTTTTGAAATAAATGGATGAAACAGAGGTAGGAAAGACCAGATCCACCAGTGAAAGTCACACATAACGAGTGGAAATGAAGATGTAAAATGATGTAAAGAATAAAAACAAACTTTTAAGCTTTTCAGAATAAAAAGTTCCAGGAAGCAAATGCAAAACAAACAAACAAAAAAAACCCTAATTAAATTTAAAAATATATGTAAAAGCTTTCATGGAATTAAACTGATGTAAAATATTGGAGAAACACATAAAATGAGGTAAAAAAAAAAAAAAAAGATAAAATGATGTAAAAATAAAACTGATGAGTCACGGTGTGTGCTGATGCTACCTGCTAATGCTGGGTAGAGCTAAGTATGCTAATGCTAACGCTGTGTGTGTATTATGGGAACAGGGAAAGATGAACATGAACACATGTACACATAAATATATTAAAACAGAGAAACTGAAGAAAAAATGACCTTTATCAGTCAAATGTATCATTAACTGAACATAAAAATAAACATCTACAAACTTATTTCATTTTTGTTTTGTTTGTTTTAGTTATTATTTTACTTGTTTTTATTAATTTTCTTGCCTTTTTTCAATTTTGTTCAGTTTGTGGCTTATTTGGTTCATGTTACTCATTATTTCGTGATTTATTTTTCACTTATGTTCTTTTTATTGGTTACTTTGGCTCTTTTTTTTTCACTCATTGATCCAACTCCATGGGTTTTACTGGTGAATCAGTGTTGTAGAAGATGCCGGTGTTTCCACGGCAACTACAAAGCCTCTGAACGTCCAAATGGGTCAAATCTGATAATGAAAAGATGAATACCTGTATTTACACCAATTATTTACATGGATTGATAGAATTAATGGATGAACATGTATTAAACAGTTACATCAGTACATGGTTTAGCTTTTAATGGTTGAAGGTGGTGAATGTGTGACCATCTGCGGTTTGATTTTTTTGTATTTCCTTTATTCTCCGGTGGTCAACGTTTACCTTGTCCAGCTGGTTGATTCCTTCCTCCACGCAGCAGATGGATGCCACCGTCCTCAGGGCGTGGGCGTACAGGTCTCTGAACCGGTCCTGTCTGCAGATCTTGAACAGGGCCACCACCGCCCCCTCCTGGTCAAACACACAACGACACAAACAGGGATGTCAAACTCATTTTACTTCACTTTAGTAAAAGAACAGGATAATAACTAAGGAATAATGACAACTCTAAAGTTTTCTTTTTATAATAACTTCCACGAACTGGAAATTTCTTAAGAAAAATAACTGCAATTTTATCAACATTCTGCCTCAGTTGATCATTTCCACATGAACATTATAACTTACGGATCACAGTGGATTCACAAGTGCACTAAACATTTAATAACAGGCGTCTGGAAGAATACGACTTGACTGTCAATGTCTTATGTGTAATCTTTGCAAATTCATCCTGGGCTGGACCGGACCCTTTGGAGGGCCGGTTTTGGCCCACGGGCCTTATGTTTGACACCTGTGACAAAAAGCATTGGTTTAATCAGAAGAAGAAACCCCACGTGTAACCAGTCAGATGAAGAAAATCTACTACATTGAGCCTGTTTACATCCACGCTAATACTCTGATCAGTATCTGATTTGTGGAGTTTTCAGATCATTACTGATTATAAGTCTGTGTTTCATTAAACTGAGAACGGCATCCCTCAGGGGACCGTCTTTGGCCCCATCATTTCTATGTTTACATTAGTGAATTTTCAGATGTAGGTTTACAGATGTACGCTGATGACACTGAACACATTCACATCCACACTGATCATTATCAGATTTTTTGAGTTATCAGATTATTATTGATCATGTAAACAGTATAATTTGATCTGGTTGATCAGATAACGGCAGTAATCTGATTATAATAAATCAGATTATAACACCTGGATTTACCCCAGTAATCTGATGTCTTCCTGCATGTATACAGGTTCATCTGATTTATTTACTCCTTTTACGTCTGAACATGTAGAAAAGTATTAAACTATAGAAAATGGAAGTGACAAAGTCAAAGGTGAGCAGAAGACAGTAAGAGGAGCTTACAGTCTATCATCACTAGACTCAAACAACACAAATCCAAGCAAAAATGTAATAAAATATTCAAGAAATTAACTAAATTAAACAAAAATTTAACAAATTAAGGGAAAAAAAAACGGACAAAACTGAGGAAAAATCGAGTAAAAGAACAAAAGCCAATATAAATGGATCAAAATGACAGAAAAATGAACAAAAGTAAATGAGGTGAGTTGAAGACAATAACAGGAAGTTTGATTCTTCCGTCTCTATGTACATACGTATAAACTCTGAAAGAACTCCACTGGACTGGAACATCTGAACCAGGGTTTTGAATTATCGCATTTGTTAAGTGCACGTAAACGCGTCAGATCCGATTATTACAATTATCTGATTACTCCTAGTTATCGGACTTTTATGGTCATGGAAAGTCAGACTCATTAAATCTGAAATAAGTGGGTTTTATTCTAGTTTTAAAACCTTGACGTCAAACTCTTTCTTGTTTTCTGTTGTTTTTGCGTCGAACCTTCAAACAGTTACAGATGTTTAAACTGTGACTGAACGACACAAACGACCGCGTCCAGGCTGTTTTTATCCAAATCGACAACGGGAACAGGAGGATCCACGGGCTCCATGAGGTTTGGCGTTTATGTTTATGTGGCGAGAGGTCAGGCAGCAGGTCACATGATTGGCCACTCCAAACGCCGCCTGCCGGGTCCCGACGGCGGACGGCGCTGGCGGCGGCGTAATGGTCTTATTAGGATAATGGCCGTATTTAGAGAAGATACTGGAGTGTTTTTGTGTCCGAGTGAAGCCGATGCGTTTACGTCGACAGCGGATGAACCGTCGCGGATCAGACGCTATTTTCCCGCTTCGTGAAATATGGATGTTTGTTTTCAACCGTGCAGCGTTCTGATCGTCGCTGCATTTGGCGACCGCCGCACAACACCGGCCAAACCCAGCGGTCTTTTCAGGACTCAGAACCGGATCAGACCTGGACCGTGCGACCCCGTGACCTCTGACCTTCAACACCACGTTGGCGTGCGTGTTCTTCCGCATTAACGCTGGTGATAAAACACGACGACAAACACAACAGACTGAGGATTTCTACACTTTATCCCACAGGTGTCAAACATAAGGCTCGCGGGCCAAAACCGGCCGCCAGAGATGAATCTGTGAAACACAAAAATTAAACTGAAGATATTTACTATCATTTTAGTTCAGGTTCCTGCTACTTTTTTTTTTTTATTATACTTGAACGGAGAAACTGTAAAACAAATATTTCCCTTGGGATTAATAAAGTATTCTGGTTCTGGTTCTGACCCTGTTCATCTGATTTACGGCATTTGGAACAAAAGTACGTTGGTAGTTTTACCACAATCCTTCACCTCATTAACACTTTAAGCTCATATTTTGTTCCCATTTCGTCCAGTTTGATGTGATTGTTGTTGTGAATCTGTAATCGACATAAACCGACAGTGTAAATATGATGAATATTCTGTTCAGATTCATTTAATCCACATCTATGCGCACAAAACAAAAAAAAACACTAAAAACTCTCCTGGAATTATTAGATTTTTCATAATTCCTAAAATTACAGCTAAATATGTGTCCACAGTTCAACCTTATTGGAGCGAATGTGGAGATGTCAGTGTAAATCATGCACATGTCTTCTGGTTATGTCCCAAACTTCTATCATTTTGGGAAATTGTATATTCAAAAATTATTAAAATATTGGGTTATGCAACCCCTAAAACATGTTTGGTGATGTATTTTGGATGTATTATTGGTAATAATGTAAAAAAAAATAGATATTTGTTTAAAATACTATTAGCAGCCTGTAAAAAGGCTATTACCAAAACATGGTGCAGATTAGAACCTGCTACAACTAACGACTGGCTACAAATTGTGAACGGAATATTTGAAAGAATTTCATTTCAATGTCACATTACTAAAACCAATTGTTAGTCACAAAGGTTTTTTATGGTCGATGTATCCCAAATGCCCCTTATGTTGGTTTTATATTGTGCAGAAATCAAAGAATAAAAATAAAGTCAAAAAAAAAAAAAGAAAACTTCTGGAAATAACCTACGGACATGGTTTTAGATTAAATGTAGAGTTAATGTTGGAAAAACAGCAGAATTTCAATCGAACCGACCCTATGGCCTGGTGTTTGATCATTAAACCCACTCATTTCTCATGTATTTGCTGTAAATTGTAGATAAATCCAACCTGTGGGTCCATCTGGGTTCGGACTAAACCCTGAATCTGGGTCTGAAATGAGTACTTCAAGGACCTCGGGACAGAATCGGACACATGTGGACTCAGGGATGGTGCGTTTGAAGCCTCTGCTACCTCAAACCTTTCAGACCTCCACTTTCATCTGATCCGATTGAAAACCTCTGATTTCAGGACGAAACGCTGATGTTTTCATGTACGTTTTATGACGTAGTCGATTAAAATGATGAAGTCTCCAGTTTTCATCAGCATTAACTCAATTAGACTAAATAAATGTCACATAAACACAGAGAAACTGTAAATATGAGTCCAGTCACTAACGATGTTAATGATTATATAATGTGGTCATTATTAACCCTTTAATCTCTGTGACGTTATTTTAATAATGAAGTGTCATAAAAGCTGCTGTGAGTTTGTGCTCGTGTTCCTTTTCTTCTGTGGTTTTGTTTTACTTTGTGTTTTAGGGTCGAAACAGGTGGAAGAACAGAAAAAGACAAAGAGAGGAACTGAAGTTGGGCAGGTTTGGACTAAATAAGGCACTAGAATAGACATCAATAAGAGATTTAGGATGTTGAATATAAACTGTGAACTGGAACACACCTGTAATTGTTCATTTTTGTTGATTATTTTTGCTATTTTTGATCATTTTCTTTATTATTTTCACTCACTTTGTTTTTTTTGTTGTTGCTAACTTTCATTCATGTTAATAATTTCTGTTTTTGTTATCGTTTGTTGATTTTGTTGTTTGTCTTGCTTTTTTTTATATATAATTTGATTTTTTTAATGCTTGGTCGAATGCCAAAAAGCAGTTACGTGGTCAAAACTTGGTAAAAACACAGTAAAAAAAAAAAAAAAAAAGGAAAATCAAAAAACCCCAAATAACATTAAAACAGTAAAAAACCAAAAACCACAAAGAAACCGGTGTAAAAAAAAAAAAAGAAAAAGTGAGCCGGTCTCACTCACTGCTCTGTATTTTACCCCCCATTACCCAGGCAGTGGGGGGGTGAACTGAGCATGCTCAGATGTCTGTGGAAAGAACCAGGTCTCTTCTATCAGCACGTTTGGAACATTTTCCTATTGAGCAAAACGGTTGAATTTGTATGAATATTTAAAATAAATCACACATTCAGAACGCTCGCCACAGACACGTCAGGGGTTAAAGGGTTAATGTTAATGATCTCCAACAGCTGACAAACCTTTAACGAACATCAGCGCTGGTTCCAGATCTGCTTTAACCTGTTAAATCAGTAAAAGTCAAACTCATGTCGTGTTCGTGTCACATTCATCGTCGTTTCCAAACGTGGCTGTTTTTCCTGTTTTTAACCTGTTCAACCCTCATGGTTTCATCCTCGTGTTCAGATCTACTTCACCGTGTAATCGCCTTCCGTCTGAACTGAGCTGCGCTTTAACATCACACACTTCACCGACTCATTACAGACACAAGGATGTGAACTAAAGGCTCCTGAACGCACCACGACACATTCAGTGTTACATGATCTGAAGATTTGTGACAGTCCGCAGGTGAAAATAAACCCAGGTTGGTTTAATAGAAGGTAGGTTTGAACGCAGGGTTTAGTTTTAATGCATCTGAGGTGAATTATCCAGTGTTTTTTATTATTATTTGACATTATCACGTGTCTTCATTACATTAAAAAGACGATCAGTTGTGAATCAAACAGACAAAAAGAATGAAAAAAGAGGAAAATGACGTAAAAGAAGAAAAGACGCAACATGATGAAAATGGCACAAAATATAAACAAGACGAAAGATGAGGTAAACGATGAAAGTGAAGTAGAAGACAAAGATGAAAAAAGACAAACGAGACGAAAGAAAAAAGCACATTTAAGATGAAACAAGAGGAAAAGAGACAAAAATGACACAAAACACAGAAGATGATGAAAGAAATGGAACTGTTAAAGACGACAAAGACCGAGAAAAACAACAAAATGAACGAACAAAGAATTAAAACATGAAACGAGATGAAAATAAAAGAAAAAAGATAAAAATGAAGCAGAAGAAACAAATAAAAAAAAAAAACATCACTATAATCATCCTTCAACTGTTGACTTTTATTTGTATTTACTGATCTATTTTTTAATCTATTTATTTATTTGTTTATTGATCTATTATTTATTTCCTTATCTATCTATCTATCTATCTATCTACTTATTTATTCTATTCTTTTCTTCTCTGAGGTCGTTTCAGATCGTGGTCGGTCACATGACCCGTCAGATTCATCTAGTCCTGGATCCGGTTTCTCTAAACCTGGACCGGGTCCTCGGTCCTCGTGGACCAGATGTTCCAGGTAATAATGATCTGGTGGGCGGGCCCCGCTGCGAGTGACAGATGGCTGCAGGTCGCTCAGCCGTGACGCGGTTATTCTCAGCTGTCAATCACTGAGGCAGATGGGAAATCCACACAACGCTTCATCAATCACCTCCACGAACGGAACAAATGGACCCGAGCCGTCAGAACAGAACAGAACTTCAAATATGAGACGAAAAGAATCTGAACACCGTCACATGTTTGTGTCATTTATGTAAAAGACGAATAATCCTCTGGGTCCGAGACGTTAAAGCTGCATTTTCAGTCTCATTTTCACTGATTCAGTCGAGATTCAGAAAAAAAAAACAAAAAACGCAAAAATCTGAAGAAAAATAATATGAAAAAACACAGAGAAGCAAGAAAAGGGGAAAGGTTAAAGAAAGAAATAAGTGGATAATAAAGAGAATTAAAACAGGAAAACAACGTAAAAGAGGCAACGAAACAAAACAATGTAAAATGAATCCTCACATTGTCGATATTATTGACTTTGTTGAAGGTTCAGTTACAGTGATGCGTTTTCTTCATCATCGTCATCGTTTTTTGATTCTGAGGCTTCGTTCGACTCGTCGTCTGTTTTTGGGTCAGTATCACTATATGTTCAGTGTGTTAATTCAGCTGTGGGCTGTTATAAATGCATGTTGATCCCACTTTTTTTTTTTTTTTTCAGACAAAGTCCAATCAGAACACAAACATGAAACAAATATGTCCACCCTGTTACCGACAAACACGTAAAAATAAGTGACAGCGTGGACAGTTTGGGCTAAAGTTAACATTTAATGAGCACATGTTGGACCTTGAGTTTGTAAAGTAGGTCATCTTTGAAGAGGACTGTGGAATGTCCAACAAATATATTTAGAATTTACGAAAAGTTTTATATTAAACCATATTTTGTGGTAACGGGGTGGACGTGATGAGACCACATCTAAGGACAAACACAAAATGATGAAAATGTTGAAATGTAAATGTAAATACTAAATGTTTTCATAGACTATGTTTCCACCTCCAATGAAGACACGCAAAATGATGATGACGTCATTGGTGATGTCATCGACCAGGTTATTAAAGGGGCGGTTCCCTCAAAATAACGGTGGACAGCAATTTAAAGCACATGAGTAGAATGTTAAATATTATTATGAAAATAACAAATAAATGATCAAAATGACTTGTTTTATGGAAAAACCTGTTGAGTATAATGACAACATCTAAAAAAATTTTTTTTTCCTTTTTTTGTCATTTAAGCATTTATTAAACTCACTACAGTTAGAAGGACAGTGTGAGGGACATGAACAAATCAGGTACATTCACTCAAAGAAAACAGTATAAAATACTAAAATCACATTTCAACAGGTTTAAGCCATAAAGACCCAGTGATACTTTTGTGGAAGTTCCCAAATTATTTTTTCTCTAGATTTAACCTTTCTTGAGTGAGTTATCATCATTTATTGTCGTATTATCTTCGATATTTTGCATTTTTTTTCAGTGAAAATCATGTATTTTCCTATATGTAATTCTCTAATCATGTAGATGTTTATAAAACCTATTATATCAGAAACAAACAAAACAAAGAAAAAGTGACTTTTTCAGCAAAACTGAAGCTGAACTGAACATAAAAACAAGCGTCTCCATCCACTGTCATTGATCCAACTACATGGGTTTTACAATGTTGTAGAAGATGACGGTTTCCATGGTAACTAAGGAGCCTCTGAACGTCCAAATGGGTCATATCTGATGACCATAAAGATTAATAACGGTATTTTACACCAATTATTTTCGTGTATTGATAGGATTCGTGGATCAACAGGTATTAAACCGTTTAGATCAGTCGATGGTGGATGTTTGGCTCTTTATGGGTTAAACTTGTGCTGATATATGTGAAAATGTTTGCCCAGTCATAATAAAACCACAGAATTGAATTATTTTCCAGTGTGTTCATGGTGACAGATTCGGCACAAAAGGCCCCTTATTCTGATATTGACCCTTTAATTAAACGATGCTGAATAGTGTTTGTCTGCGTTTCCTCGTCCTGACGGCGCCAACGCCATCGATCGTTTCAGTTTTATCAGTTTGAGTCTTATCGGCTCCAGGACTAATGGATGTGACTTTTATCAGACTCTGGATCCATGTTGAACCACTTTTAATGTGAAAGGACACATGCAGGAAGTGGAGTCACATGACCTTCATCTTCTTCTATTATTTATTTACAGTTTTATCTTTTTATGTTCTGTTGTTTCTGAGTCCGGTTCATCCTGTGGAATCTGACACTGTTTAACCTTGTTAATTAAAGATGCTCATTATCGCAGATTATTGAACATTTGAATCCACTTCTTAAATAACAGTTGAATTAATTTTAGTGAAAATATGATAAATACAACAGGAATATTATTTTATTGAGTGATTGTCAAGTAATTCATCTAAAAGAACACATCAAGACTGCTCACTGATCATAATATGCTAATGTTGATGAATATGCTAATTGTTAAAGTTAATTACAAATTAACAAATAGCCTTAGCATTAGCAATTGAATGCTAATGCTAATGCTAACTCAAATATAAAATGCACCAAGATGAAAATGACGCAAAAGTTGAATGACAAACTAACAAAAAAATGCAAAGCTGCAAAGTTATTTGAATCTTAAATATCTGCCTTTTACTGATGATGTCGTTGTTAGGATTCAATTAAATTTAATAAGTTTTCACTTATTTCATTTACTAAATACTGATGTGGATCATGAGCAAAATGTAACTGACAACAAAACGAAACCAAGTTGAACATGATGAAGAACATGATGAGGGAACAATGGGCAGGAGGCGGAGCTAAACTCCCCAGCTCTGTGATTGGATGTTCATCTGCTGAAGGTCAGTGTGAAAAACCCAAAGAACAAAAACAACGTCCTCGTTCCTAAACACTAACTAAACACGTTTCTAAGCATTGTTGCTGTCAGACGTTCTTCTTATGTTCCGCACATGGACTTGTGATGGACCGGGATGTCGTGGTGCGTTCACTGTACCTTGGCAATGATGCTGCAGAGCTGAGGTCCGTCCTGCGTCAGAGACAGGAGGTTACTGATGGCGCTGCCGATGGCGTGGACGCTGTCACATGACTCAATCTGTTTGATCAGGACCTGAAACACAGGATCACATCATATTAAAAATAATTTTAAAAAATAATAATTATAGTAATAATAATAATAAGATTATGATATATATTTAGTAATACATTTAAACTACAGGTTGAAAACCTCGGGTCCAAACATCCAGGTACCTTTAAAAATAACTCTAAAGGACTTCAACGACTGCTCAGAACGTGCGGATGCTAATTGCTAATGCTAGGTGTTTTGCATAATATGATGGATAAAAGGCAGAATTTCCCCGCAGGGAAAATGATGTGAGCTAAGCCTTAACATTTTAACCCTTAGTACAAAGGCTAGTGCTAATGCTAATTGCTAATACTGATGCCAGGTGCTGTGTGTGGTATGACGGTTAAAATTCAAACACCAGGGATGATAAAGTAACTCAACCTTTAACATTTAATATTCACCTTTAACATTAAGACTCAATAGAAGGCGGAGCCACATCTTTTCAGCCAATCAGCCGTTGTCTTTAGAACACTGTAACCTGTAGGACTACATTTGGCAGCAACTCGACGGATAGTTTTCAGCTTCGGGTTTAATACAAGGACTGGAAGATTAACCATGAAAGGTGAAACGTTAAAGGTCAACTCACTTTTTTATCCCTGTAAGGAAATTCACTCTGCATTTTACCCATAATACACACTGCACCTAGCATTAGCATTAGCTCACAGACCAGGTGCAGTTAAAGTGACCCTTTTTTCTGAAACATTTGCAGGTTTTCCTCTGTAACACTGAGCTCTGCCTGTACGAAGTTAAATAAAAATGAAATAAAAGTGAACTTTAACTTCCTTTCTGTTGGTTTTATTGATAACATGTCTCAACCATCAGGTAAAATCCAATTATCGTCAGTGAATCTACCTGTAACGTTCACCTGTAATGAAGCATGAGGTTTGTAAAGTGAAAGTAAGTGCATCGTGATTGAAGAGTCTGTTCATTCATTCACTTCACATCCAGGATGAAATAATAATGAATGACTCTGTTAGTTTATGGATTTCTGTAATTCACCCACAGATGATGTAATGGTCCATTAGTGCAGCTCCAGTACGTCAGCCTGCTTTTATATTAACATTCAGCCTCTTTATCATCAAACAAACAACAGAACAAACTGAAACTCACAGTTTAACGTCTGTGTTTTTATTGTTCAGACTCATTTTACCCTGGCTTATTTATTACATCAGTTCATATGAGACTTCTTTAGAGGTTTTATGTGTATTAAAAGTTAATTTTTTTATTGCAGTAACAGTAATAGATAATGGTGCATTAATGTAAAAATGATCATTAATAGGACCTTTATGGAGACTCTGCAGTTGTTTAGTGTTTGTGTTGTTTTTGCTTGTTTTTATTGTTTTATGTTGTGCATATATTATGTTTTTATGGTTTATGGGCACCACTTTGTTTCAGCTGTGGTTGTCCTTAAAGTGCTTTATAAATAAAGTTTAACTGAGTTGAGAATTTCTTCTATAATCAGAGAAAGTCTTGGGTATTTTTGTCATAAAATCCTATAAATCCTAAATTCTTCCTATAAACGAGCTTATCTTGACAATATTTTAAGCCAAATGAATCTTATTCCTGAGGTTTTTGTTTTGTTTTTTCAACATTTTTATTGTTTTTCAAAAAAGCCAAGTAACTTACAGGAATACGAAGGAGAAATTATATAAGTAAATTATAATTATATTAACCCCATAAACTGAATGTGCAGGAGTTTAAATCTGACTGAAACATGATCCTTTAGCGTCTGCATTAAATGGTTCAGTTCCGCTTTCACCTGCGGGGGTTTGTGGGATGTTTCCGTGTGAATATATACTTATGGACTCTGACTCGTCGTATTAACGCTGTGGATTGGAGTTTCGTACCCGGATCTCGTTGGCCAGCGCCATGTCGATCATGTTACTGAAGGAGTCGCTGACGTCGGTCAGGATCTCGTGGATGGCGTCCCTCATGGACTTCAGGAAGAACTCGTCGTCGGTGTGAAGGCACCTGGAATAAGGGACGGTCGACAGGTTAACGCCCACAAACAGGAAAGAGGAAACGGCGTCGGGTCAGTGTTTCAGACGTTTACCTCTCGGTGATGTTGGTCAGTTCCATACATTTCTCCAGCAGAGACTTTTCATACTGCGATAAAACCAAAAGAGTATAATTAAATATTGAATCCACAGTGATTCGGAGAATAAAGATCATAAATGAACGTCAGTTGGATGTAGATGAACAGCATCAACATAAACAGACCTGGAACCATATCAAACCATTTAACCAAATGAACTTTCCTCTACAGTAAATCAAGTTTATCCATCTTTAAGTCTGTTTAAACCAGCTCTTAGTTTGGTTTTACTATACGCCAGTCTGCTTTAGCCATGTTTAAGTCTGGTTTAAGCATAAAGTAGTTTGGTTTTTACCATCTTTTAGACTCGTTTTACCAAATTTTAGTCTGTTTTAACCATCTTTAGTGTACTTTTACTGTCTTCTATACCCTTTTTTACAACTTCTGGTTTGTTTAAACCATCTCTTCATTGGTTTTACTACACTTTAGATTAAACTGAATTAATCTTGTTTAGTCTAGTTTAGTTTTATCTAGTTTAGTATAGTTTAGTCTAATCTAATCTAATCTAGTCTCATTTAATTTAGTCTAGTGTAGTTTAGTCTAGTCTAGATTATTTTAGTTTAACCTAGTCTAGTTTAGTCTAGTTTAGATTAGTTTAGTCTAGTTTATTTTAATTTAGTCTAGTTTAGTCTACTCTCATTTAGTTTAGTTTAATCTAGTTTAGTATAGTTTAGTTTAGTCTAATCTAGTCTAGTCTTGTTTAGTTTAGTCTAGTTTAGCTAAATTTAGATTAGTCTACTCTTATTTTGTTTAGTTTAATCTAATTAAGTATAGTTTGTTTTAGATTAGTTTAGTCTAATCTAGTCTACTCTAATTTACAGTAGTTTAGTCTAATCTAGTACAGCCTAATTTAGTTTATCTTAATCTAGTTTAGTATAGTTTAGTCTAGTCTTGTTTAGTTTAGTCTAGTTAAATTTAGATTAGTTTAGTCTAGTCTCATTTAGTTTAGTTTAATCTAGTTAGGTATCATTTAGTTTAGATTAGTTTAGTCTAATTTAGTTTAGTTTACTCTAGTTTAGTCTAATCTAGTCTAGTTTAGTAGTCGTATACTGTAGTATTTTTCCATTTATCTAAATCTGCATTCATCTTCTAGAATCCTGAATAAACCCTGATCTTCAGGTGTCCTGTTGAGGTGGACCAATCAGCATGCGTCCCACCTTCTGCATGGCGGGCGGCGTGCTGCGGGCGGTGCTGTACTCGTGCACCAGCGAGCGGACGTGGCAGTTGGCCCGGACGGCGGTGCTGTGGACGCGCTGCCACCGGCCCTTCTCCAACCGCTGGAACATCTTCCCCAGCTCGGTGCTGACCACCAGCGCCCGGCGCAGCAACGTCTGCAGGTTGTTTCGCGCCACATGTTCGTCCGCCGCAACGCCGGCTGACACGATGAGCTCCCCCTGCTGGCAGTCCTCGTCCACGCCGATGGGCTTGGCCTGAAGCACGCACATGCACTCCACCTCGGTCATGTGACGCAAGTCCTCCATCCAGCGCTGAACCGAGTCCACCTGCAGGGTCTGCATCCGCGAGCTGGACGAGGGTTGAATGTAAAAAAAGACAAAACACAATGAAAACGACATGAAGATGTAAAATAAAACAAGAAGAGAAAACAGATAAAAACAACAGCAGAGATGGAAGGAGGCAAAAAAAGTGTTAAAAATAATCAGTAACAAAAAGTCAGTAAAACAAAGAAACCAAGGAAAAGAAACAGGACAAAGTAAAAAAAAAAAAAGAAAAGATCCAACAAGATAAAAACAAAAAAGACAAAAGGAAAATGAAGGAAAATATGAAACAAGTCAAAAATGAGGCTAAAGATAAAAATACACAAAACAAAATCAGATGTTTTTAATGACTCATTAGTTTATTCTGCATCATTTTGTGTCTGATTTCAACCCTGACACCTGTCGACATGTGCAGGTCTAATCCACGTGGGTTCGAGTCATGGTTTTCCATCAGTAACAGCAGCGTCGAAGCTGAAACGAGCAGCTGAAGCTGATGTTTGTTCAGTTTCAGTGACGATGATGCTCATTATTTTCAGTCTTTTTCCATTCGATGGTTTAATGATCCTTCAGCACGTTAACGTCAGGATCGTTTTTGTCATCATTCATCCGTGAAAGTCTGTCAGGCCCCGCCTCCTATTGTGTGGTTTCATGTGTTCCTGTGTAAACAGACCCATGTGGTCCAGTAGAGTCCACATAAACAGGATTTAGGTCCATCATCCTCCTCATCCCCACTTTATTCCTCTGAGAATAAAAGCTCAAAGCTCCAGAACAAACACTGACCATCCTCCAACCTCTGGTCCCACCCATTAAGCCCAGCTTAAGGAGGCTCACAGTCCAGAACCTGCACGAGGACCGGTCGATGGTGAGGGGGGCGGGGCCTGTGGCACGGCATAGACCCGGTGTTTGCAGCTCAAACACAGATTCATCATCAATGGATTGAGTTTCAAGTTTTAGACAAAGAAAAGCTTCAATTAGATCTAATGGAGCGTCAGTTCAGCCCGGGTCACGAACTCTGATAAAACACTGAATAAACACTAAAAAAACACTGAATAAACACTAAAAAACACACAAAAAAGCACTGAATAAACACTTAAAACACTGAATAAATACTAAAAAAACACTGAAAAAACACTGAATAAACACTAAAAAACACCAAATAAACACTGAAAAACACAGAAAACGCTAAATTGACACGAACACTGAAAAACACTGAATAAACACAAAAAAGCTCACTAAATAACACTGAAAAACATTGAATAAATACTAGCAAACATTAAAAATGCTGACTAAACACTGAAAAAACACTAAAAAAACACTGAAAAAACATGCCAAAAAACCCCCACTCAAATAATGCTGAAAAACACAAAAAAAAATTAAAAACACTGAGAAAACACTGAAAAAAACAGAAAAAACCCTCTCAAAAACAGACACAATATAGTCATTAGTATATTCAGTGATAGTTTTACCTTTCCTTAGTGTTTTATTTGCACTAATATTAATATGTATTTTACATTTTTCAGCGTAAATCACGTATTTTCCTCCATTTAAACTGTATTTAACATCATACTTTATATATTTTCGAACACTTGTGCTGCATTCAGGTACTTAAATGACCATCGGTTTATATTTTCCTCCTTTCATTGGTTGGTTTGGTGGTAGATTGTTTTCCAACTCCAGTTTAAACTCTGTCGTCGTCGTCGTCGACTCTGGTCTGTTTCTGTGTAAATGTTCTGCGTCTGTTGGAGCTGAAACCAGCCTCGTTCCTTTGGAAAACAAACCTATTATTATCAGGGTTTTTTCTTCTGCTGACGGAAACATTTTGTGGTTTGTTGGTCGAGTAAATCATCCTGATGTGATGTCGTTATATAACACTGACATCAACGTTGAACTCCCACTCAGTCAGAGCTGATCATTTCTATAATTACCTCTATATGTTTAATTAAAACGATGCTAATTAACAACATTGTGCTTTTCCTCGTCAGCTGATGAAGTCGCCTCGTCTTCGTCACTGATTCGCTTATAATCGGAGTCGATTGGTGAGTTTGAGTTTTCATGGAACGTTTACTGAGTTAGTGTCATTAATCGCTTTGGTTTCAGGCCATTTGATCCATGTTTATGATAAATGTATAGTATTTATTCCACGACTATAATAAAGAAATATTCAACAGTTAAATATAAGATGGAAAACACACTGACAAAACTGCAAAAAATAAGAATAGGTTCAACTGTTACCCAGACAATTACTGAATATATTTATAGATCAATAAAATAGAGATAGTTGTCAAACATATTTGCCCTAACCCCCGTCAGAGGTCAAAGGTCAGAGGTCAAAGGTTACGTTGTTTTCTTCCTGTTTCATCTTGTTTGTTTTCATGTTGTTCAATTGTTTAGTTTTTGTTCTTTCTTTGACGTTGAATCTTTACAGACGTTTTTATTTTGTTGTACCGTTAATTTAATTTCCGTCTTTTGGTGCATTTTTTAAACGTCGTATTCGTGTCATTTTGTCTGTTGTGTCTTTTTGTTGTTGTTACGTCTGTTTCATCTCTGTTTTATCTTGTTTTTTAAGCTGTTTTGTTGTGTTTTTTACTTTGTTTTTTTAAGTCATTTTCATGTTATTTTGTCCGTTACGTCTTTTTTTGTTGTTACGTGACTTTCATCTTGGTCTGTTTTGCGTTTTTGTTTTTTTCTTTTTGAGTCATTTTCACGTTTCTACATATTGTTCCTTTTGTCTTTTAACTTCATTTAGTGGATTTTTTTTACTTGATCTTTGCCTTTTATGTTGTTTCTGTGCTTTGTGTTGTTTATTTGTTTTTGTTTTGTTGTTTTTTTGTTCTTTCTTTTATGTTGACTCTTTAAAAATTTTGTTATTTTGTTTAATCACTTATTTAATTTCTGTCTTTTTGTGCACCTCGTGTTTTAAGTCATTTTTATGTTATTTATTAGTTCTGGGTTTTGTTTTGTTTTTGTTTCATCTGCTTCTTCTGTTTTTGTTTTTTTTTTGTTTTTTTTTTCATTTTTTACTTTGTCTACTTGCAAAAAATATATATTAAAAAAATGTGTGAGTTTGACCAAAATGCACACAGTCGACTAAATACATTGAACATAAAGTTTGGTGGAAAATCTCAAGGGTTTTTTTTTTTACATTTTGAGTCTGAAAGGCACCTTATAGTGATATTAACCCATTTAATAAACATTAGTATTAAACTTTATAAACTACTATATAAATGGTGGGAATGACAGAATCTGTGACTAGTTTTTGTTTGATTCTGACTGAATCCAGTTTTAACCTTGTTTTGTGTGTTTTTATTCGTGTTTCTAAATTCCTACAGTCAGTCAATGCATCATCAACACGTCGTCCACAGATTTCCATAAACCTTCAGTCTCTTTAAAACCTCGCTGTGTTTCCATGTGATGTATCAGAAAATGGTAAAAACATGTGTGTGACGCCAATCGAAGCCGCGCCCTGGTCTGATCTGGATCCAACAGGTCCAGCTGAATCCACATCTGAGGACCAGATGTTTTAAACCAGATCCACCTCAAACCGGCGGAGTCTGGACTCCACCTGGTCTTCTGGGTTCGATCATGTTTGAGCACAAATATCTGCACTTTCATTATTAAAAGAACCAAATACGGGTTAAATATTAGTAATAAAAAAAATGAATAAACACGGATCAGTTACTAGAAGAACATAGAACAGCTGACGGTAGATTTATGATGGAACATCGATTTACATTTATTCACGTTAAAACTACAACGTTCATTTACTGATAAATGTCCAGGTTTTAAGTATCGATGGGTTTAATCTGACCATGAATCTGTTTTTACTCATTAAACTCTGCTTTGTTTCAGATATTTTTGTTTCTTTAACTTTATCGTTTTGTTTCTGTGTTAAAGTGTGTGATTTTTAATGTCATAGTTTTAGTTTTTATGTTTGTTTTAATGTTGTAAAATGTAAAATCCAACCCATGGATGAGGTTTAGCGGGATCCAGGTCAGGGGTCAGGGTTCAGGAGTCACAGGAGTCACAGGAGTCACGGTTGAGGGTCCAGGGGTCAGAGTTCAGGGTCCAAGGGTCAGGGTTCAGGGTCTGGGGTTCAGGATCCAAAGTTCAGGGGTCAGGGTCCAAGGATCAGGGTTTAGGGTCTGGGGTTCAAAAGTCAGGGTCAGAGTCCAGAGGTCAGGGATCAGGGTTCAGGGTCCAGGTTCAGGATCCAGGGGTCAGGGTTCAGAGGTCCGGGATTCAGGGTCTAGGGTCCATGGGTCGGGATCCAAGGATCAGGGTTCAGGCTCTGGGGTTTAGGAGTCAGGGTCAGGGTTCAGGGATCAGAGTTCAGGTTTCAGGGTCAGGGTCTAGGGTCCAGGGTCCAAAGTTCAGGGGTCAGGGTACAAGGATCATGGTTCAGGGTCTGGGGTTCAAAAGTCAGGGTCCAGAGGTCAGAAGTCCGGGTCCAGAGTCTAGGGTCCAGAGGTCAGAGGTCCGGGTCCAGAGTCTAGGGTCCAGGGTCCAAAGTTCAGGGGTCAGGATCCAAGGATCAGGGTTCAGGGTCTGGGGTTCAGGAGTCAGGGTCAGGGTCTAGGGTCCAGGGTCCAAAGTTCAGGGGTCAGGGTCCAAGGATCAGGGTTTAGGGTCTGGGGTTCAAAAGTCAGGGTCCAGAGGTCAGAGGTCCGGGTCCAGGGTCTAGGGTCCAGAGGTCAGGGGTCTAGGGTCTAGGGTCCAGGGTCCAGAGATCAGGGGTCTAGGGTCCAGGATCCAGAGTTCAGGGGTCTAGGGTCTAGGGTCCAGGGTCCAGAGGTCAGGGGTCAGGGGTCCAGGGTCCAGAGGTCTAGGGTCCAGGGTCCAGAGGTCAGGGGTCAGGGTCCAGACTTGAATACTCTCCATGTCGTGGTCGTGGTCTCGTTCTCAGTCTAAATCCTTAACGTTGCAGTAAAACCGAAGCTGAACCAGGATCTGGACTCGACTCAAACATGTGCGTCTCATTTCATAGTTGAATGATGCGTTTCCAGATGATTCGTCCAAACCCGGGCTGATGTACCAGTTACGACATCACCCCTTAGCCCCGCCCCCTCCAGACAGTCGGTTCTGCTTCGTTTCGCGTCTGATTCCACCGTCGGTAAAAACTCGACGTCGGCTCCGTCACTGATCTGAGCAAATGGGGGCGGAGCTTCGTCGGCGTCTGAGTTTCACATCTGTTTGAGTTTCACGTCCTGGTCTGAACCTTCAGCTAAAAACACTTCACACATCTGTCACATGTGGAGGAAGTAGAGTCTGAACTGAAGACGGAGTTTAGCTTGAGTTTGACTCCTTTATTTTAAAACAAACACCTGGACTTTGTGTTGTATTTGACATCATTTGCTGATTTAAAAGGATTAAACAATAAAACACAGACATCTTCAAAAAACAACATTCAGGATAAAAGTGATGGAAGGTTTTATCTGTGAAAGGAATCAATGTATGGAGCAACGTGAATAACGAAAAACAACGAAATGAAGTAATACATTTAAAAAAATAATCCAAACCAATATGCTAAGGAATATGAGTAGATTATATGATTGTGTATCATTATTATTATTATTGTTGTACAATGTAAACATAATTATTTTATAATGTTATAACACTGTATTAGTATATAGTGTATTATATGATTATGAATAATGAAAATCATACATAGAAAAGACGACACGATGAATAAAATACACAACAAACATGAAAAAATGAGGGAAAAGAAAAAACGACTTAAAAACCTGCTGAAATGTGATTTTATTATTTTAAACTATTTTCTTTGAGTGAATGTACCTGATTTGTTCATGTCCTTCTAACTTTAGTGACTCTGGAAAGTGTTTAAATGAAAAAAAACAAACAAACATTTAAATACTTTTTAGATGTTGTCATTATATCCAAGTTTTTCAACAAAACAAGTCATTTTGATAATTTATGTGTTATTTTCATAATAATATTTAACATTCTACTCGTGTGCTTTAAATTGCTGTCCACCCTGTTACTTTGGGGGAACCGCCCCTTTAATAACCTGGTTGATGACATCACTGATGACATCATCATTTTGCGTGTCTTCATTGGAGGT
>JAPQRP010000025.1:941050-959616 GCA_037367295.1 Apogon hyalosoma | reverse complement strand
TGATGTTCTCAACAGGGTTAAAGACAGAACCACTGACGTTCTCCAACGGGGTTAAAGACAGAACCACTGACGTTCTCAGCAGGGTTAAAGACAGAACCACTGACGTTCTCCAGTGGGGTTAGGGTTGGGTTCCGATGGTTTCGCTCATTTCCTCCTGCTCCTCGGTGACATTTTCAGGCTTCACTGATCATCAACAGAGACTTTGTTTCAGACGGAAAAACAGCCTCAAACCAGAATAAGACGATTTATTCACCAAGAACCGATGGAGTCTGACGGTCGGATCAGTCACATGACACTAACATTTCACTAATAACAAGAATTAATCAGGATTATTGACTAAAACTATCAATGAAAAAGATAATGATCAATAAAAGTAAAGACACACCACGATGAACAATTCAACACAAACTAAAACGTCAACTTTTCCTGATTTATCACCTTTTATAATAGTATTTTCAGTGTAAATCCTATATTTTCTATATTTAATTCACTGATCATGTAGATGTTCATTAAAACTCAGAGTAAATTAAAAGGTTATTTTATCAAAACACAGAAAACTGAAGAAAAAGTGATGTTTTCAGTCAAATTATTAAATGAATATAATCCAAGTGTCTTGAACCTTATTTTGTTGAATTATTATTAATTTTGTTCATAATTGTATTCATTTAATTTTTTTGGCTTATTCTTTCACGTCACTTATTATTTTGTAAATTTTTTATTTGTTTTCATTCATTTTATTTATTATTTATCATAAACCCAGTGTGTCCATCCACTGTCACTGATCCAACTCCATGGGTTTTACTGATGAATCAATGTTTACATTTTTTTTAAATTTATTTTGTTGTTTATTTTCTCCGTGTTATTTATTATTTTGTATGTTTTCTTATTTCTCTTATTCATTTTGTTAATTTTATTTATCATATAATTTATTTTTGTTAAATTTGTTGCCTCTTTCATTATTTTTTTCTTCAATTTGGTTCAAGTTTGTGGCTTATTTTGTTCATGTTACTTAGTATTTTTGTTACTTTATGATTCATTTTTGTTCATTTTATTCATTATTTTGACTGTTTTTGTTCATTTTGTTGCTTATTTTATTCTCTTTTACTTTATTTTAGTCCATTTTTTGCTTATTTTTTCCACAGTAATTTTTAATTTGAAGGGTTTTTTTTCCATTCATTTTTGTTCATTTTATCCACTGTCATTGATCCAACTCCATGGGTTTTACTGGTGGATCACTGTTGTAGAAGATGATGGTGTTTCCATGGTAACTACAGACCCTCTGAACGTCCAAATGGGTCATATCTGATGACCATGACAAGATGAAGAACTGTATTTTACACCAATTATTGACATGGATAGATAGAATTAATGGATCAACAGGTATTAAACAGTTACATCAGTAGATGTAGTCGTATGTTTGGGTTTTTAAGGAATAATAAATATTTTATAGATGTCATTCATTGTTTCATTGGACCTTTAAACTTAATTAAACTAATTTAAATTAAACTAAACTAAAGTACCTGACTAAACCCTGGTTCAGCCTCTGGGTCTGACTCAGATTTAACCTCATTATCATTACAGTTTCCATTAAAACCTTCTTCGGTATAAATAACCCTTGTCTTCTTCCTGCCGGAGCTTTTCTGCTTTTCTTAAAATAAATCCGTCGCATTTCGGCCTCAATCATTGATGATGCCGACGTCAAACCGGAGTCAGAACCGTGATGGCGGCGAACTCGTTACCTCCTCAAACGGATTCACCTCCACGCCGTTTCCATCGGACACCGAGCGGCTTGTAACACATCATCGTCATTAGCATCATCATCATCCGTGGCGGTAAAATGGCGGTAAAACGGTGGAAAAACAGTGAAGGTTTGACTGTTTCTGCGCTAATGATGCAGCTGCTCTGACGTCCTGGGTGCTGACGGTTTGACAGCGTCATGTCAGAAAATGTGGAGGAGGATGAACACGAAGCAGCTTTACTTATTTTACTACAGAACGCTGTGTGGAAACTCGACAACGTAGAAACACTCACACACTCTGACCGTTAACGCAGACTGTACATGTTCATGGAGTAAAGCTTTAAATAGTCTGAACCTTCAGCAGGAAACAACAGGAAAAACACAAGAAAACACAACATGAAACAATGCAAAAAACACAAAAAGAAGCGACACAAAAGGACACAAAACAACACATACAAAAAAATGAAACAACAAAAAAAAACACAAAATGAAACAAGGAAACAAATACAAAAAACCCACAAAATGATGCGACACACAAAACAACACAAAAAACACCAAATGAAACAACATGAAAGGACACAAAAAGACACAAAATGAAACAACGAAACAAACACAAAATTAAACAACATAAACGGACACGAAACAATACAAAAACACCACATTAGCTCCCAGCTAAATCCAGCATATTTACACAAAGTAATGTTTTTATTTGTACTGAGTGTTCATTAATATGCACTGTCCTCATCAAATAAACAAATAAAATAAAAAAAATGAAACAACACAAAGCGACACAAAATGTAACAACAAAACACAAAAACGCAAAATGAAACAACACGACACGAAACTAGTGGTGCCAGGCACAACAAGCCCCGCCCCTCGCAAACGTTTGACCTGGTTTGTCCTATCTCTGATCATTACGAAAAAACATTTTTGGTGACCTTGACCTTGACCTTTGACCTACATTCATCAAAATGGAATGGGATCTATTCTGGACCACCTCACACCTTTCCTGAAAATTTCATGGAAATTGGTTTAGTAGTTTTTGCGTAAAGTTGCTGACAAACAAACAAACAAACACACAACCAAAAAACGAACCAAAAACAGTACCGTCGCCTCCCCTTCGGTGGGCGGGGAAACGAAACGATACAAAAAACAAAAAATAAATGGAGACAACAGCAAACAACAGGAAATGACACAAAACAACTGATTCAGAGTTTCACAAAGTTTGTTCATTAACAGAAAAATCCTGACCTTTGACCCCATGGAACAACTGAGGGATGAACCGGGGGCTGATGGGAAACAGATCCACGTAGTCCGGTCCAGAATCTAAAACCACCACAGATTTTTAGGTTAATCTGTATTTTATTATTATTTTGTGTGAGAACAACTATGAAAATCTCTGAAAATGCCATTTCTTGGTGCTTTTATTGTCTTAAATCCTCTTCTGTGGGTTTGTTTTGACGTGTCCTTATACTTTTGGACTCTGTAGATCAACAGGTGTCAAACATACGGCCTGTGGGCCAAAACTGACCCACTGAAGAGTCCACTCGGGCCCACGGAATGAACTTGCGAAATGCAAAAATGACACTGAAGATATTAACAAACAATGGCATCAAAATCATTTTAGTTCAGGTTCCACGTACAGAACAATCCAAAAGACCAGTAAACAATGACAACCCCACATTATTCTCTTTGTTTTAGTGTAAATACGTAAAATTACATGAAAATGTTTATGTTTACAAACTATCATTTAACAATAAAACGGGAATAACCTGAACAAATATGAACGAGCTGAAACGTCCTAAGAGCAACGTGAAAGTTTTAAATTATTTTGTTGCTTCTCAAATTTTTGTTCATTTTTGAGCATAGTTTGTTCTTATTATCTGCTGACATTTTTGTTTATTTCTGTTCTTTCTATTCATGTTTCGCAAACTTAGACCTTTTTTTTTTTTTTTTTTAACATAATTTCTAGATAATTATGGCATTATTTTTACTGGCCCACATATTCAAAATGAAAAATGTGAATAACCTGAACAAATATGAACAACTTTCCTAAGAAAAATTAGTGCAATTGTACCAATATTCTGTCTGTTATTGAATGTTTTGAGTATTTGTAGATCCACTGTATGTGTAAGTTATAATGTACATGTGGAAATGATAAACTGAGGCAGAATATTGGTCAAATTACACTCATTTTTCTCCAGAACTTTCAGGTTGATGTTATTCATATTTTGAAGGAAACTTTGTGGATGTAAACAGTTTCATGAGTCATTTTTCTTTTGGTTCTAGTTTCAATGCGGATGAAGATGATGAGAAGGTGAAGTCTTTAAACTCCACCTGGGAGTCGGAGGAGGGGGAGGAGTCACTGAGATGTCTGACCAACTGCAAGTCAAACATCATTACCCAGAATGCACCAGGGAGCTCAGGGAAAGAGCAGAACACTGAGGCTTAGACTGAGCTTTTATATTTCCCATGGTCTTTAAAAGCAGCATGAGGCCAATTACATTAACACAGAGAACGACGGTGTTTATAGAGTGAACACAGTAAAACCAGACGGTAAAACTTTAACACAAACTAAACCTGGAACCAGAACGAACCACATAGACCAGAACCACCACAGAACTAACCCTATGTGTCCACAAACCGGATCAGTCACCGAATAAAGGATAAAGGTGAATGTTTCCACATCTGTCTTATGGAATCAACAAGTTTTATTAAACTCAAACTCACTTATTTTAACAGTCACTAAAATAACACTGTCTTATAATGTTTACATGCTGCATCTGCTGATAGTTTACATTATAGCTCTGTTTTTAGACTGAAAACGGCCACAGTAAAACCGTAAATCCCTTCTGTTTCCTGTTGGGTTTGTGTCGTCAAGAACTGAACTAAAGATCCGTTTGGAATCCAGTAAACAAGGTCAGAAGTGTCACAGTTTAGTCTGAACCGTGGATCAACAAACGGCAACTTAGCAAAGATAAGAACATCCCATAATAACGTCATACCTTCATAAGCCTCAGAATCAAAACTCACTCATGTAGAAGAAACGCTGACATTTACCATCCAACTCCATTCTTCACATTTACAGCTGAGTCCAGTGGAGGAAACAATGACTCTAGTTTTATCACCTCTGTTCCTTAACTCCGACAGTTGTTTCTTTCTGGTTCTCATCTTTAGAGTGACTCACTACTCCTTCCAGTGGTCATATAAACCCCCGGCCCGTCAATGGAAATAAATTCCCTTCATATCTGTTCAATCCAATCCATCGACATCTTCACAGATCTTTAATATAAACACTATGAGGAGGACTTTAGGTGATTTTTTTAAACAGTAAACAGTCTAAATATTAAATATTGACCCTTTAAATGTCAGGAAACGTCATGTGGAAGTTTCCACAGAAACAGTAGTAGGTTAAAGATAATCCCAGTGGATGAGTTTTCAGTTTTATGATATTTTGTAAAACATGATGTCAGTTGTGGAACATTTTCCAGGGAAATGTGGGAGTCACCATGTACGTAAACGGATCCAACAAAACATCCAGTAAAATGTGTTTATCCTGTTAATGCACAAGAGGAACAAGAAAATACAAAACTGCAGCTCCTGAAAGCATTATTAGTCAAGTATCGGTGTGAGCATATTATGCACACTTAAATTCACTTTTAAATTCTGATTCATCCACTAAAATCATCACATTATAAACACTGTTATAATTCCTACACTAACACCTTCTACCAAGTGAGTACAAAATGCACACTGACACATTTAACATTTAACATTTGACCTGGCACAAAAA
Source organism: Apogon hyalosoma (assembly GCA_037367295.1). Taxonomy (NCBI): domain Eukaryota; kingdom Metazoa; phylum Chordata; class Actinopteri; order Kurtiformes; family Apogonidae; genus Apogon; species Apogon hyalosoma. The sequence goes on along the minus strand of JAPQRP010000025.1, from coordinate 954,085 downwards.
AATAATAATGTATATTAACCAATGTTGGTGTTAATCATTGAAATATGCCAGGATGGAAAAGTAGAAAAATAAACAATCCAATTCTTATGTAAATGATGAGAAAAAAGGCTTTTTTTGCATCAAAAATATCGTTTGTTTCCATTACAAATATGGCATTTAAAGGGTTCAGATATGACAGTTATGGAGTATTTGCTATTTTTGTTTATGGCTCAAGTTGCTGAAATATAAAATAAAATGTAAAAAAGGTAAAAAAAAAAACCAACTGTACGAAAAACATTTTGACATTACTACGGGACTGTGCATATTATGCGCTTTAGGTGATTAAAGGACCTCTGTAGGGGAGATACCAGAGGGTTAACGAAAAAAGAAAATATTCCACAGTGAGTCAAAGTTATGCTCAGTATAGAGTTACATCTGTGCTTAAGACGAAGTAGAAAAGAATAATATATAAAAATTAGTGCTGTCAACAATTAAAATGTTAAATCTGCTTAATCACAGGGTTGCTGTGGATTCATTTTGATTAATCACGGTTAAATATCATCCATTTTCAATCTGTATTAATCGTGTTTCATTTTGCATGCACAAACAGACTCAAGAAAGAAGGGAATACATACGCACTTAACCTGTTTATTAAACAATCTGAAACAAAACCACTGTTCCGTCTTGTGTTTTTTGTCCTCATATTTCCATCCACAGGCCAACGTGTTCTTTATCATCTTCCATCTTTATGGGCTGGTTCTGCTGCCTGTCTCTACCGGATCAACTGTCCATTTGTGCATGTGCGACGTTAACGCTACTTGGACAAACTGATGCGTTGGCAGAAACGTTCAGAGTCATTCTGCGTCAGATGGGCTACTTGCGTTAAAATTTTTAATCAGATTAATCACGATGATGGTTTAGTCTGCGTTAGTGCGCCAATTTTGGCAGCCCTAATAAAAATACATACAGTAGTGGAAAAAAGTTTTTGAACACCCTTAAAATGTTACATAATCTCAAACATTATGATGAAATATTTGCATAAAAATCTTTTTTGTGTTTCAGGAGGCGTGGCTGCATCAAACAGACACAAATGCATTTTTGTTTTTTGTAAATTGTTAATAAGAAAAAACAACAAAACTAAATTCTTGACAGTTTCAACATATCGTGTCCTGGATGTGTTTCATTATCGACTGAAACATCCAGTTTGGACATTGATAGAACAGAACACATGCAGAAGGAGGCACGTGGGTTTGGAAAGTGGAACAAGACTGGACAGAGTTCCACGACTGAAGAGGGATTCTGAATGGAATAGATTACAAATGCATGGGGCGTCCAAAAACTGTTTTCCACCACTGTATGTTTACCTTTACCTGCGTGTCTGTTTCATCCACATGAAAACTGTACTTTATGAAACTCATTTACAGTTTTAGGATCTGAACATCTGTTGTGACTCCAACCACATGGTGGCGCTGTACTGTGTATTAATGCAGGTTCATTGAGATGAAAACAATCAGGTGTGAATGATGTTATTATTGGGAAAGATATCAGATTGTATACATACTGGATATGTGGATACATGGACTAAAATACACACGACCTTTCACAATAAAAGCCGTAAACAAACCCACTATGACTGAACAAACTCAGAGGCTGAAGACGCTGAAAACTGGAGACGATGGATGAAAAGCCCTGACAACGATGAGCTGTAACAGCATCAATCAGAAAAAACACTTAAACCGGGATCAAATAAAACAGAAACGGAAGAAATAAGAGCAAAAGCATCCCATAATTCATATTTCCCGCGGTGCTTGAACTCACCGTTTCATTCATTCCCTCAGTTCTGATGCAGACCTGGTCCTGTTGGTTCTCTACGCAGTAAAACCTTCATCAGCTGTAAAAACCCTGGACCAACACATCACCACGTCGACGCTAACACCCCCATCCACGTTCACCCAGAGACCCCCGGGCTCCCGCAGACCTGGACCTGGTCTGAAGTGGACTGTGAAGGACCTGACACCGGAGCAGCTGTTTAATAATGGATGAGCAAAGCATTCTGGGAGGCCGACACATGGCTAATGGAGGCTGGTCAGGTAACAGGGTTGTAATCAGTCACAGCACATGTTCCCAACAAAGTACCATGTCATCACATCAGCAGGACGCCACGTCAAAACCAGCATTTACACCTGACAAACACCAGGTTTAACCCTTTAACCACTGGACGATTATCCTTCTATTAACCCTTAAACACCCAGCACTACGTTTAGAGAAGATTCATCCCCGTTTATTATGATACTGTCCTCTGTATTTTACATTTTTCCGTGTAAATCCTATATTTCCCTCTATTTAATTCACTGATCATGTAGATGTTCATTAAAGCTCAGAGGAAAGTTGAGGGTTATTATATAAACAGAGATAACTGAAGAAAAAGTGATGTTTTCAACAAAATATATCATTAAGTGAACAAAAAACAAGCACCTACAACACTATTTTGCTCATTTTTATTTTTTGAGGATTTTTTTTACATTTTAATTAATTTTACTTGTTATTTTATTAGTTTTTGTTTATTTTGTTTTTTTTTTGTTTTTTTTACACTGTTTTCCTTTTTACATTTTTTCCCCAATTTTGTTCAGTTTGTAGTTTATTTTGTTCTTTTACTTATTATTTTGTTGAGTTATTTTTTATTTTCATTTCTTTTTCTTGATCATTTGGACTTTTTTTTTTAACTTAATTTCATTCCTTTTTTTTTGCTAATTTCTTGACAGTATTTATTATTTTGTAAATATTTTCATTCATGTTTGTTCACTTTATTATTTAATACAAATAAACCAAGTGTGTGCATCCACTGACATTTATCAAACCTCATGGTTTATGGGTTAAAAACACTTTAGTACAATTATCTGCACTTCAGACTCATATCATGTTTTGATGATATTGACACTGATTTTACTGTAAAAGTAAAATCAATTTACCTTTTTTTCACTCAGAGCAACAAATTTAATTCCTTTTCATTTTGTGACTCATGTGTTAAACATGTTAAATATCTGCTGAGAAATAAAATGAACAAAATCTAACCCTGAACATTAAGTAGAATTATTATAAAACTAGTGTCAAATCAAAATATTCATATACAATATTTACGATGAATACAATGAAAATTATTTAATGATGAAGCTGAATAATTTTATTGAGTGAAAAACTATAGTCAAGACTCCCAAGACACAAGAACAAAATAATATAAAAGACTAGAGTATTTGGCTGAAATGCATCCTGGGAGTTGTAGTTCTTCAGTGAAACTAAAACCTAAAAATCTACTTGTGTGTTTTTCATCCTCGTCGAACAAAAACCAACGGTTTGAATGAGATTCCTGATGGCAGCGGCATCTCTCAGGCCTCACCATCCCGCCCCGACCCCACCCTGTCAATCACGGCGGAGGATGACCTCAGTGCTGCCTCCTTCAGCTGGATGGAGCGGATGCCATGGAAACGCCATTGGCCCAGTTACAGCCTGACGCGGCGTTCACGATGATCGAAACACATGATTTATATGCATCGGCGTCCATTTATCTCCACCCATGAGCGCCGACCATGTAAATCCATGACCTCACATCCAACAGCGGCGCCGTAAATCAGCCACGAACGGAGGCTCGGGTTAAAGACGGCGCTTTGACCTGAGATTAGAGGAAAAAACAAGAGCGTTGACGGCTGCGAGTCCTTCCAAATCAGCCCACAGCTGTTTGGCATTAGGAGGGGGGGGTCATGGGGGGGGCTGTGGTTTTTTGTTTTTTTTTTTTTAGGGGAAAAGGGAAGAGTAAGAGTCAGGGGCGGAGGGAAGGTGGTCCCAGATCTAAAGCCAGCGAACAGTGTCTGGCTTTTAGGGTTAGGGTGGGAGTTGAAGGCGTTTCCACAGTTGAACTAAAGGCAAATGGGACGCACATGTCCAACATAAGTAAATATCTACTGCACAAATCGCAAGGTATGCAAGAAAACCTCCACACGTGGCACTTCTAAAAGCCCTTCCATGGCTATTTTTTCCACTTGGGGTAAAAGAATAAACACATGTCGGGTAATTACGTCTGGAGAACAGCTCGACATGTGTCATTTACAATAAACAGAAGAAGAAATCATGAAAAATGAGTTAAAATGAGACGGGGACAGACAGAACTCCAGATTCTACCCAAATGAACCTACGTCATATTTAATGTTTACTTTAGTGAACCGCTATTAAACCATCAAATCGGAAAGAATAGAATGAAAATAATAAACATTAAAATATGGAAAAACCAGCACAGAGACCGCTCCGTATGTTCTATGTTCCTATTGTTTTTCTGTTTAGTGAAGATGTGTGTGTGTTTATGGGAGTTTTAGAACATAACCGCTGGGAAACAATCAGAAAATGACCATGAATTGTCTGTTCTTCTGTTCACTCTAACGCAGACCTGGACATATTATGGCCTGCAGGCTGCATGCGGCCCGATAGGCGACCCTGTCTGGCCCGCATGAGGTCACAGGCAAATTAAAAGTCAATGCAAATACAAGTCAATGTAATAGATGCAACCAATACAACTGCACTGCTTTTATTTTGAAGAATCTGCTAAATAACTGTTTTTTCACTCATATTTTCTGTACTTAAGGCTAATGCACTGATTGGTTTGTTGGTCAGTTTAAACCCATGAAGGTGTCGGTTAATTCCAAAAATAAAAAGACTGATTGAGAATACAGAGTTTTAACAGGACATGGACTGTAAGTATTTCTTCACTGAAGTCAGAGGTAAAGAAAAAAAACAAAACTGAGATACGCAAACAAACAAAGCTAGATGCACTTATTGTTTTTCATGTAAAGTTAATGTGAGGCTGGTTTTGCACATTTTCAAAAACGTTTTTGTGAATATTGATTAAATAGTTGTATTCTGTGCTCCACATTTCCACTGCGTCATTGCATTGTTTCATTTACTGTTTTTATAGATATATATTGAGCAGAGCTGCAGGTGGATTGGTCCGACCCTTAACAACTATCAAAGTTTCTCATGTGGCCCCATAGGAAATTTAACCGCCCGCCCCTGCTCGAACATCACTGATCTGTAAAAGAAACACTCATCTTTTATGAGTTCAGCTTCAGAAGGAGTTCAATCCATTTATTTAACGAATACTAAAGTGATTAGTTTCCATATTGAGTGTTTTCCTGCAGTAGATTCTAACTTTAGACTCTAACTTTACTCTTCATCTTCATCGTCTTCCTCCTCTATTGTAAAGTGGTGGAAAGACCCGGATGTGTTTAATGAACCAATGAACAGAAGAGGAGGAAACAGGAAGTGATGTCATGACTCTCCACCGTCACTGCTCGTCCTCGTTTCAACATGTGAAACATCACCAGGACTTTTCTACATGATCAACTTCTGTTTCCTGTCCCTCTCATCTGGACACCACCCCACCCCACCCCTGTCCCCACCCTCATCCTCATCCTCATCCTCATCTTCGTCCTCCAGTGGACAATGCAGTTTAATGTTTGTCCATTTTTACACCGTGTCCACCTTCATGTCTGCCTGGTATTTGTGTTAGATCCTGTGGTTAATGTCTGTCCATTTTAAATCTGTGATTAAAGGCCTGTTTTTATACTTGATGCTCTTTTTTTCTTCAGTTCATAATAGTTTAGTTTCCACTTCAGCGTTGACTCTTTACTTATTAACGTGTTTGACGTCACAGCGTCCACAACCCCGATGAATGTCAAGCTGACAGAAGGCGACGCCCCCTGAAGGAGCAGCTCCGCCCCCAGACTCCCCAAGGAGTCGGGTTCTCCTCAGCACCAAAGTGGGTGGGACCTTTCCATCTTCGGCCAATCCCTGAGGTAACAATCACACACAAGCGTTTCCTCTCCAGATCATCTACGAACAGACGGATAAACGGATGCTGCCGCCGAGCCACGACCTCCGTCCAATTAGCAGATGGAGACGCCGACGGAGGTGAGGACCTGCTGCGATTCCTCCGACCTCCTATTGATTTATGTCCCTCGGCGGCCGCCATATCGGACACACCTACGCAAAAATTTATATCTGCACTCTCTTAATTGAGTCCTCACCGAGACACAATGACGCCTCAGTGACGCATCAACGGACGCCGACGCCGCACAGCTACGTCAAACACAGCCACGAGACGCACGTGACATGAGAAAGCTGCAGGGGATTATGGGAACTGTTTAATGTTCCAGTGCAACAAAGTAAATCACAGCAAAAGTGAATCAACACGAATGAAGTTGAGTGATTTATCAGTGGTGATAAATACAACACAGGCCTTCACTGATGGATTCAACGCAACTTTATGGACAAAAGAATCAGATCAAAAGAGACAAATTTACTGAAAACATTCAAGTACACAGTACAAGTATGTGTCTGACTGCAGTATTAGTACTAGATGGAAGTATTCATACATAGGACTTGAATTAATGGACTTTAAGGCCATAGTTTTGTGTCGTTCATCAAACATTTAACTAAATCACAAAATAAAACTACATGAACAACAGAACACAAACTAAACATAAAGAGCTCTTGAAGAACCTCTAGAACCACAGCTGATAGAACCACCAAAGCCGTTTCCATGGTGACGTTATGTCAGACACAGATTCATACGTTTGGATACAAATACGGAAATGTCGCTGTATGAGAATAAAATGACTTTTCACAACGTCCACCTTTAGTACATCATCATGTTTCAAATTCATCATCATTATTTAAACATGTTGTTCATGTGGATTAAAAACAAACACTTAAGTATTAAATAAACTCAGTGACCCCTACATGAACCCTATCCTGTCCACAACAGGAAGTGACCTCACTGTCTTGGGACTTGTAGTTTTTGGGTGAAACCCTTCTGTTGCGTTTCAGTGTCACTTTTAGTGGATGAACATGGTTTTATTAAACATATGTTTGTTCATTAGTATCTGTCACTTACAGATTTAATGTCACTGTTGGAAATATTTCATTCTGATGCACATTAAAAATGGAAACAATGGACAGTTTATTGGAGTTCATAAAAAAATTACTTATGTAGACACTTAAAATAAGTTTAATATGGTTTGAAGGGATTTTGTGCATTTTTTTTTACATTTACAGTTTTGAGGGATTCAGCTGTGACATTTACATATTTAAAAATATGTGCATTTATGTATGGTTTATTACACTTTTCATTCATTTATTTAATTAGTAGGATTTATGACATACATATTATTAAAATTTGGAATATAAGGGTTGTATTGATCTATAGTAAATTAAAATGGTCCATAAAATGCCACTAGAGGATGTAAACATGTACAGATCTGATCTGGTGACTGGTTCCATGGGTCATTAAAGGGTTAATCCTACAAACATATGGATAATAATGAACGTCAACGTTTGACACTAACATGATCAGTAAAATCCTGAACACGGGATTAAGATGAATGAGGGTCCATGACTGAGACCAGGTCAAACTAAACCTCCACATAAACTCTGAAACTGGAACCAGGACCACCACCGCCACCTGGTTTAAAGGTCAAAGGTCATAGTTCAGTCACTGTGGACAATAACCTGGTTTGGATGGAACAAGCTCGGACCTGGATTATTTAGATTTTGTGTCTGTCATCTGTCGTCATGACAACGTCTGGGTCAGAAAACAGATTAAATGATGGAAATCCAACGGTCCGACAGCATGAAGGCCGTGAACCGACCCTCTGATCTCAGTTTGGGTCCCAGCGCTAAACCCTGATCTGAGACCAACAGTCGACTCCATGCAGAGGAACACCATGTCTGACCCTCACGGGGGTCAAAGGTCACACCTCAGAGGTCGTCACACAGTGGGAAGTGATGATGAGAATGTGGTTTTGATGAACCCAGATCAGTCTGAGCTTCACAAAACCTACACCTAAACCTCAGAAGAATCAAGAATAATCCAAAAATCCAGGTTTACATCCTCGGACCCTCAATGCATCAGCAGTCTGACCACACGATGGAAAACAGTAACAGGACCAAACAGAAATGGACATTAGTGAACATGTAACATTTAATCCACCAGATCAGATAAGTACATATTTACATCCTGTACTGACATTTAATGGACCATTTAATTTACTATACATCAATACAACCCTTACATCCCAAATTCTAATAATATGCATGTAATAGGTCCATACTGACTAAATAAATGGATTTAAAAAAAAAAAAAAACCACATATAAATGCATATATTTTTCTAAATATGTCAATGTCACAGCTGAATCCATCAAATCTGTAAATGTAAAAAAGATGCACAAAATCCTTTCAAACCCCATTAAACTTACTGTAAGTGTCTACATACGTACATTTGTAAGATAAACTCATTTTTATAATTTCTTACTCCAATTAAATGTCCACTGTGTACATTTGTCATGTGCATCAGAATGAACTATTTCCAACAGTGACATTAAATCTGTAAGTGTCAGATATTAATGAACAAACATATGTTTATTAAAACCATGTTCATCCACTAAAAGTGACACTGAAACACAACAGAAGGGTTTACACCTAAAAACTACAAGTACCAGGCGAATGAGGTCACTTCCTGTTGTGTCATAGACAGATAAAGTAAAACCAGGGGGTGGATGATGATCAGATCTATAAACCACCTGTGGTCAGGATTAGTCTGGTTTGGTCTGGATTAGGCTGGAATGGTCTGGATTAGATCGGTTTGGGGATGATTAGACTGGATTGACCTGGATTAGATTGGTTTGGTGTTGATTAGACTGGTTTAGTTGAGTTGATTTTAGCTGGATATGCATTAGTGTTAGTTTTAGTGTTTAACCCGCAGAGTTTGTGAAAAATGTTTTGTTTCTGAAGAAATAATGAGAATAAATAAATATTTTATTTATTTGTCAGATTGCTAATATGATGATGTTTGGAATTATTCATTATAATAGAATATCATCTGCATATGATGATAGTTTGATATTTAATCGTATGCTCTCTACTGATTTATTATTATTATTATTATTATTGTTAGGAATTAAACCACCTGTGGTCTGGATTAGACCGGTTTGGTGTGGATTAGACCAGTTTGGTGTGGATTAGACTGGTTTGGTTGAGTTGGTTTAAAACTATCAGTGGAAGGAAACAGTAACTGAAACAACAATTTCAGATCAATAAACTAGTATTCATCTGTCTGACTGGGTTAAAAGTCGCAGATGTGCATTTCAGTCGGTCCGATCGGGTTAAAGGTCGTTCTTGGTCTTAAATGGGTTTTATAAAGTGAGTCCAGGGATGTCGTGAGATGTCATCTGATAATAAATGTGACTGGAGGTTGGCTGTGATGACGCTGTTGGGCGTAAAAACCAAAAATAATCGGAGTCCACACACAGAAGTAGAAACAGGAAGTCAAACAGTGGCATCTGTTGAATCGGATTCGTCTGTAGGCGTAAACCGCTGTCGGGTTCAACCCTTTAACTGCGTTCAGTCCTCGCCGTTCATCACATTCATCGCCAGCTGAAGACAATGGGCGCGGGGGCGGTGAGGAAACACCAACCCTTCTGAGGCCCCGCCCACCCACTGTAAACCTAATTAAACAGTGCGACAGCCACACCTGCTGTGGTCAGGGCGACGCCGGCGGGCCACGCCCAAACCAGCTGCTCCGAGGCGACGCGCCACCACACGCAACTGCACACATGTTTATGGGATGTGGTCGCCATGGATACAGCTCTGAAATGACTCAGCAGGTTTTAGTCTGTACCAGCGTTTAAGGACGGAATGAAGAGGCTTTGAATGTGAAAACGACTCCCATCATGCATCTGTCCAGCCTCGTCTTCTCGGTGGAACATTTTCTGTGGTTTTTAGATTCTCTTCATAAACACAGATGTGATTTTTACTTATTTTACTTTGCTTTCTCTTATTTCTGAGCTTTAAATGTGACATATTTACTAGAAAAACTGGCAAAAGTCTATAAATAAGACAATTATTACTTTATGCTGAATGCTGGGTTAAATTTACTGATTTAACTCATGTCTGAAGTATTTGATCTAAACACAATAGAGAAAAAACAATTACAGGACCAGTGTAAAATAAATAACATGTAATTATCCTATAATCACATGTCCAACCCTGTCATTGTACAGCCCTGCAGACCACATAAGGAGAGTATTTTCAGACGTACAGCCTCGTTGTACTGTTTAATGACTCATGATTCTATAAAACAGATTATATTCCTGTGAACTGAATGAAACAGGTCATACAAGACACAAGGTAAATATTCAGAAATAAAATCAAATGGTCTTAAAGTGTATTTTATATGACTGGAATAAAAGTCTGGACACTGAAAAACCAGATCAGACACTGAACATAGATTTATAAGTAAAACTGTTGAATATAATGGACATTTGAACAGTTAAATCTAAACACTTCAGTTCTGGATCAGAAAAATGGAGCAAATAGAGCAGTTGAATTAGATTTTTCACTGAGTAACAACTGAGAAAATCACAGAACAGAAGTTTACAGAAAATCTATGAGATGATGCTTGGATTCTGATCCAGACAATGATTCTTTTGGGTCGTCTTTTATGCTGTGAAATGTCTGGGGTTAATTAGCACCTGGTCCCAGTTCTGGTCCCAGCCCTGATCCTGGTCCAAGTTCCTGTCCCAGTCCTGATCCTGGCCCCAATCCTGGTCCCAGTCCTGATCCTGGTCCCTGTCTCAGTCCTGGTCCCAGTTCCTGTCCCAGTCCCAGTCCCAGTCCTGATCCTGGCCCCAGTCCTGGTCCAAGTCCCTGTCACAGTCCTGGTCCCAGTCCTGATCCTGGTCCCTGTTCCAGTCCTGGTCCCAGTTCCTGCCCCAGTCCTGATCCTGGTCCCTGTTTCAGTCCTGGTCCAGTTCCTGTCCCAGTCCTGATCCTGGTCCCAGTCCCTGTCCAGGTCCACCTGTTTATTTTACTGTCACCAGATTCTACCAGTTCATCCTCTGAACTGGTTTATTTCATCTGAAAACCATTGAAACCATACCACCGAGCCTCGTCGGGTCAAACCAGGTCTTATTTTGATCCAGTTTCCACTGGTTCACTTCCTGTGTCCTCAGTGGTCGAGGCCAGAAGAGCTGAGAACATTACGTAGACACAAAATTCTAAAGTCTCCTGCAGATGAGGTTTTTCCCTTTGTGTCTAAAAAACATCAGTTTAATGTCAGAACATTTCAGAACCCATAAAGTTTGGACTAAATGGGCCCAACATTTACAAAATAATGGGTGAAAATCTCCAGATCCTGTCCACGTCTCCCATCGGAATGAATGAGATATGGTGATGGTGTGTGATTCTCTATCGTTGATCCTGTTCTTCTCATCTGATACGCGTTAATCGACACAGCATCCGTCACATTTGGATGATTCTAGGAGATACTTCGAACGTGTTGTTTAGAGCATCTGGAATCAGATCCTGCAGCCACGATTCTACCATTCATCTCCAGTGGAATCCGTGGGTTCTGTTTCCACCCATGTTCTGCTCATCTACAGCAGTGACATCAGACGCTGTTCATTAGACCCCAAGCATAAGGACGAGGAATGACTTCAACTGCCACGTTCAGGGCTTCACCGATGCTCTCCACCCTTTCAGAACTTCGTAAGTAAACACATCAGATGGTTTAACTTATATTTAGTTTTCACTGAAAGGTTCTAAGTTTATAAATGGATAGAACAGACAGGTTTCTGCGTTATCTAATCTTCCAGATAAACCCAGGTTATATTCAGGAACTGTTGTTATCGCTACGTCATCCCACCGCGAACGCCAGAACACAGACGGTCCACAGCATAAGAAACAAAGGTCAGCCAGTCAAACGAAAACCTGCTTCATAACGACACTAACGACCAGCTGTCAGTTACACAGTTTAGTTGGTGCGATAAAGTCAGAGTAAATATGGGTGGAGATCATAAGGTTCTAAATGTCATGAACCAAACACGGCTGAAGGTTGGAGACATCAACATCTGAACAACAGACTGGGTTCAGAATAAGTAGTTTTCAATGTGTAAAACTGCTTCAACGACAAACTGAACCATGTGTTCTTCATCTGTGCACCGTTTTCTTCACATAGGAAACAAAAACCACGTAAAGAAGTCCATCAGCTCGAACTAAGACGTTTGAAGTCATTCACCGATTATCACATAAACTAAACCTGTGTCACTGTGTCCATGTCAGGAGTCAGTCAGTAAGAGGACCAGGTCAGTCCCAGACCAGCTCCAGGTCAGTCCCAGACCAGCTCCAGGTCAGTCCCAGACCAACTCCAGGTCAGTCCCAGACCAACTCCAGGTCAGTCCCACACCAGCTCCAGGTCAGTCCCACACCAGCTCCAGGTCAGTCCCAGACCAGCACCAGGTCAGTCCCAGACCAGCCCCAGATCAGTCCCACACCAGCTCCAGGTCAGTCCCAGACCAGCCCCAGGTCAGTCCCAGACCAGCCCCAGATCAGTCCCACACCAGCTCCAGGTCAGTCCCACACCAGCTCCAGGTCAGTCCCAGACCAGCTCCAGGTCAGTCCCAGACCAGCTCCAGGTCAGTCCCACACCAGCTCCAGGTCAGTCCCAGACCAGCTCCAGGTCAGTCCCACACCAGCCCCAGATCAGTCCCACACCAGCTCCAGGTCAGTCCCACACCAGCTCCAGGTCAGTCCCAGACCAGCTCCAGGTCAGTCCCAGACCTGGTGTCAACACCTGCCAGCATCAGGTGCCTCCTTCGTCCTAAATGACGCCTGTGAACACATCGTTCCCTCAAACTTTCAGACAGAGCCAGACTGAAGGAAGGATCGGACTCACCGTTAACTGTTCCCTGGAGGATTCATATCTGCCTGACGTCCTCCGTCTGGTTCAGTCTGGGTCCGACCCCCCCTTGTGCCCCGTCTTGGAGCCTGACCCGGTCGACCTCCTCCCAAACGCCGCTGAAGTCCGACTGAACCGAGTCCGATCGGCCTCAGCGCTGATCTGGGGGAGAACAGCCCACATCCCAGAGTCAGAGCTGGAGCTGGGCCGCCGTCCAAACAGACATGAAGCTTCTATTTCGGTCTGCCATAGGAGGGAGGGAGGGAGTGAGGGAGG
>JAPQRP010000025.1:887572-898192 GCA_037367295.1 Apogon hyalosoma | reverse complement strand
CTAAATAAAACTTAAATGAGACTAAAGCTAAAATAAAACCAATCGATTCATCTAAATAAAACTTAAATGAGACTAAAGCTAAAATAAAACCAATCGATTCATCTAAATAAAACTTAAATGAGACTAAAACTAAAATAAAACCAGTCGATTCATCTAAATAAAACTTGAAGTGAGACTAAAACTAAACTAAAACCAGTCCATTCATTTAAATAAAACTAAAACTAAGATAAGACTAAAGAAAGTCTATAATAAAACCAGTGAATTCATCTAAATAAAATTCAAACTAAGACAAAAACTAAAATAAAACCAGTGGATTTCACTAAATAAAACTTTAAGATTAAACTACAGTAAAACTCGACTCGGGTCAGATGGTCTCCTTCCTGATTCATCTTTTTACTCGACTGACTCAGATCTCCAGAGTCCTGAGCTGCTGCTTTTCTTTTTCTGCTTCTTCTATTTTCTTCTTCCCGGTCGTCATTTGTTAATTCGTCATCTTCTGTCAGAAACATCCGATGAAGTCCAATCATCATTACTTTGGCTCTGCAGCAGCTCAGAAATTAATGACATTTCCTCATTTTGCTTTGGTCGTTTGGAAAAAACCTAATGTGAGTGGACGAACGTGTTGAAGATCGCAGCCCGAACGTCCGACGGAAAAACACCAATGAACATGTGACAGATGAGGGTTAAATGATGAAACCAGAGCGAGGTTTAGGAGTTTAGACGAGTGGAAACAACATGATACAAAACCATAAAAAACCTGCTAGAAACTCATTTTACTAAAGACACCAGAGGAGGTGCAGGTGACCCAACCCTGAGTTGTCAATGTACAACGGCACATAAAGAAAATGTTAAAATATTTCTACAAAACATCGTGTCTGTGTTGGACTTTAAACTGGTTCTGTGTGGTACTGATGTTCCAGACTCTGACCAGCAGGGGCCAATCTGGTACTACAACACACTTAGAACCAGAACCACCGTAGAACCAACTCTATGTATCCACAGACTGGATCAGTAACTGAATAAAGGATAAAACTCAGTTTCCATCATTATTATGGAATCAAGTTTTATTCAAACTCAAACTCATAGACACTTATAACAGTGGATGAAATAACACTGTGTCTTATAATGTTGACGTGCTGCATCAGCTGATAGTTTACATTATTGCTCTGTTAGCTGAGCTCTGTTTTTAGACTGAAAACAGTGACAGTAATATAATGTGTCCACACTTGAAAACCCTCGGCCTTCAGTCCACGCCATAGTTTTTGCACATACGGACGGACAGATGGCAAAAACCACAAATCACTTCTGTTTTCTGTTCGGATTGTGTTGTCAATAGCTGAACTAAAGATCTGTTTGGAATCAAACAAGGTCAGAACCATCACATTTTAGTTTGAACTGAGGGTCAACGAATGCAACTTAGCAAAGATAAGAACATCCCATAATAACTTTATACCTTCATAAGTCTCAGAATCAAACTCACCTGTGTAGAGGAAATGCTGACATTTACCATCCAACTCCATTCTTTACATTTACTCTAGTTTCATCACTTCTGTTCTATGGCTCTGACAGTTGTTTCTTTCTGGTTCTCATCCTCAGAGTGATTCACTACTCCCTCTAGTGGCCACAAATCCCCAGCCTGTCAATGGAAATAAATTAACTTCATATCTGTTCAATCCAATACATCAGCGTCTTTGGAACAACTTCTCAGATATTTAATATAAACACTAATGAGGAGGATTTTATATATATATATGATATATATATATATATATATCATATTCATATATTTGATTCATTATTTGACAAACGCTTACTCTTGTTGAAGTGAAGTTTGTATTTTAATAGAAGTTTTGGTCTGAGTTTTCTCGTGGCGTTTACAGCGTTTTCCAGGCGACTGATTAAACGATGACTCGCTGCTGTAAAAAGTTAAAGACTGATTGGTTAAAGTCATTTCTTTGTGATCATTTCATCCGCCTCAATGTTGCCGTCAGAGCCGACAATCAATAACCAGAGCCTTGACACAGAGGGATTACGGGTCATCGCAAAAGGTTGACTGGGTTTGATATTTATTCATTTTGACTCAATGTCGAGGTAAATACCAGCATCTGTCCTCAGTCGTCATGTTTCAGCAGAAAATAATTATTTTATTAATTCTCAAAAAACAAGAAACTTCTATTTGTACAAAGTGAATTGAACCTTTAATCTGATCTTCAGACCATTCTAAGTAAAACAGACTGGAAATGATGAGCATTAATCAGTCAAATGTGTAAATCAGTTTTTCATTTTATCATTTCACATTGTTTTCATCTAATTTTGATCAGATTTTCTTCATGTTACATTTCTCTCATTTTTGTTTTTACCTCATTTTTAATTTTCTTTTTTTCATTTAGTTTTTATTGGAAAAGGTGACAAAATATCTTCAGCATTACCATTCTGTTGAAACCCTTTTCATATTCCTTATTTTATACATACAAAAGTGTAAAAAAAAAAAAAACAACGAACATATGAACTGGGTGCTTACAGTTTCAGTATTTCTCCCTTAAAAACAAACATAGCATTACAGTACCTATGGGTTCTTTAAACATTACATGTTTATGCAGAAAAACATAAAACAAAGAAAAAATACAGGGAAATTATAAAAAAGAGGACATTTTTAGAGGAGTGATACAAATTCTGGGAGGTTAGAGGATACAAACTCAATCCCTTTGTCCCAAATATGATAAAATGTATCCCTCTGGAAGCAGATAAAGTCAATTTTTCCATTTTG
Source organism: Apogon hyalosoma (assembly GCA_037367295.1). NCBI lineage: Eukaryota > Metazoa > Chordata > Actinopteri > Kurtiformes > Apogonidae > Apogon > Apogon hyalosoma. The sequence goes on along the minus strand of JAPQRP010000025.1, from coordinate 895,425 downwards.
AATATTTGCAAGATGATCTCATACCAACCTTCTACTGTTGGTGGAGTCGAGTTTAATCACCTTTTATTTCATTTTCATGTGTTTGGTCTGTTTTGTTTTTTCCATCTTTTCTGTTGTTGTGTCATTTTCATCCTGTTACGTTTTACTCCATTTTCGTCTCATTTGAGTCTTTTGTTTTCGTGCCTTGTTTATGTCATTTGCTGTGTGTGAGATTCACAGATCGACACAACGGAATCATCTTTTCTAGGTTCAAAATGAAGATCATGGATAATTCACCTCACATTCAAACTAAACTCTGTTTGCCAGTGCACAAACTCTAACCCATCAACGGAATCAACACCATCAGCATCAACCAAATGTTATGCTGTTGTGTATTCGTGCATGCTGTACCACATTTGTCCAGCAGTCACCGCCAAAGTGTTCTCGCCATGGCAACGTGATTGTAACGCTATTGTATTCCAAAAATTACTAAGATCTCCCAAAATATTCATCCTATCAACTTGCTGTTTTCGCTACTGTCTTCCTGGACCAAAAATACTTAAGAATGCCCAACTGCTGCAGTCAGCTCTTTCTGGATTTCGTCTGATTCCCGACACACACACACCTTCTTCCAAACACTTGAAAGCAGAGGTAGTATACGGGCCTTTATAAAGGGGGACTATGTGATACCATTCAGATGCACCACTTTTGGACAAAACATATTGTGAACAGTAGGAGGTAAACTCTGGAATAGCTTGCCCCTCCCAATAAGAAAGTGTCTGACATACAGCACTTTTAAAACTCACTTAAAACAGTGGCTCCTGGAAAACCAGAGATGCACTCACTTTTAACTGACACACATTTCATCACCCAAACACGTTCTCTGTTAAATTGTATGCAAGTATAGAGGTGAATGTATAGGCTAACGAACCTGTGATCATCCTATGTCTATTTGTGTGTTTGTTTGTTTTGATGATGTCTATGTCATCATTATGTGAATTTTATGTTTTTTTATTTATAGCCCATGAGTGATCTATCAATGTTGGCTGTTTTATGTCTTGTTTTGTCACCTGCCTAGGGACTGCAGATGAAAAGTAGTAATTTTTTACTAATTCTGGCATATTTACATGGGTGTATTTTTTATGCAACAATGTTCATAAATATGCATGGTCCCTATTAAATAAACCAATAAATAAATAAATAAACATGCAAGCACACGCACAGAGGCCACAAGGCTTTTATAATATAGATACATTTGATTTATACCTTTTATATTCTATTACAGTTTATCTTTTACACCACTTTATTCATTCTTATTCTATTTTATGTCTTTTTTTAAATTGCGTGTCATTTAAAAAGGCTGCTGAGACATCGGTATCTCAGTCCAGAGCATCTAGTCAATTAATAAAAACATCTCTGAATCTTGGGTTTTGTATTTGGAAGTAACGTGACTTCAGTTTATTCTGAGTTTAGATCAAATGGGTCGTTTTGTAAGGCCCGTCATGGTGACTGGCTCGTCTACCAGGTGTTTTTGTTCAGTTTGTTCATTCTTACTCTCATTCGTTCTACTTTAACACCTTTGCCAGTGTATATTTTTCGTCACTGTTTCTTCCTTTTCGACACTGTACGAGTCTGTTTTTAGTCGACGCTGACACCAAGAGCCAGTTTTTTTTTTTTTAATCCAGAAAAAGCCTCTTCAGCCATTTGCCAGTGAAATGCTGCATAAACGCTTTCGTCAACGGCAAGAAACTGACGGCAGCGAGCGAACGGCAACTCTGCAGCTGCTCTCACGGAAACGTTAACGTCAGTGACAGCTCACGGCGTTCAGACCCATAAATCCCCGTAGGGAGGGGCTGAGATGTGGCTTTCCTCTCCGTTGGCTGACCTCTGACCTGCCTTGTTACAGGACGGCGTCCAGCTTAATGCAACCTTGGCACAGCCGCCACCTTTCCCGCCCATTAGTGCAGTCATTTTCAGCCTGAGCCACGACGCTGGACTATTTTAAGCCTCCGAGGCGATGGCAGTCGTGGAGGATTTAGCCGCACTGGATACGAATCAAGTGCATAAATAAGTAAATATATGCTTTGGTGGTGATTTGTCCATTATACATGAGTGGTATAGGTAAAAGTCTCATGCATGGTAACAGAATGACATTATGACAAAGACAGCAGCAAAAAAAAAAAAGGAAAAGCTCAATAAATAAATGGGTAGAATACTTTTACTGCAGCAGCTGCATCACTACTGTCCTTTTCCTCCACTTCACTGAAGTAACATGAACATCTGTGGGCTCCAACACGGAGATCGTCTATTTTGGCTTTTTGATTTATTGCTTTCTAGTGTTTTAGTAAGTTGTGTCAGATTTTAAACACAAAATTAACACATTAGACAAAATTAATGAGATGGTGAAATGTTAGTCTTTAAAACTTTTACAGAATTTATGTAGAAATTATTAACAGCTGTGTATTTCAATCAATATATAGTTGGATTAAACTTATATTCACACTGAGCTTCATACATTTACATAAAAGCCAATTGAAATCTATTTCGCAAAATAAACACGTTTTCAATTTTTTTGTTTGTTAATATTCATCCAATAATTACAGTCCAGAAAAAGCACCACCTTAACTGCACTATCTGCATATTTAAATCTTTGTTTTAAGATTTATATTTCATATATATTTTATTGCTGTTTATTTTACCTGGTTTTTATGCATTGTGAGGTGTGATGTGTAACTGATCATCTGTCTATTATAGATCTATCGCTTATAGATCTAACTATCAATCTATCAATTATAGAACTATCTGTTATAGCTCTAACTATCAATCTGAGATCTACCTATTATAGACCTAATCTATCTATCTATCTATCTATCTATCTATCAGAAAAGAACAAAAGAAGACAAGCAGTTTAGGACAACAGCAAAAATGGAAAATGAAACGGTGAAACATCAGATCATGTGATGTCAAACAGTGCGATACAAGTTAAAGAAAATGTATTAATCAGTGACGTCAGTTTTAATTTAAACTGAACAAACAACCCAACTTTTTCCAATGTGTGTTTGTTGGTTTTTATTGTGTCATGTCACTGAAAACACTCGTGTTGGTCGTCGCCTCATCCAGACACTGATTCATCTGCATGAAAAGGTCGATTAAAGCCAGAGTTTAACAGAGTTCTGTTCAGATCAGACCTGACTGTTCCGTAAAAGCCCAGAGCCTCCATGAGCGGTGCTTGGACCATCACACAGTGACTCAGGCTGCTCTCCATTTGACAAATTAAACGAGGGGCCGCTTGGCAGAGGTAAATGAGGCCCCCCCAGGAAAAAACATGCTGAGCTCAGCACAGATCCTCCAATCTCAATCACACGGGAGGAGCAGGCTGATGTAATGGCCGCCGCCGCCGCCACTGAGCTGCCGCTGCCTTGGCAGAGGAGGCGAGCTCGTCAGCACAGTCTCACTAATCCACCCCCCAAACCCCCAACCCCCACCCGCCTGGATCAAGGGTACATCAGATATCATTAACAGGAAAGAAACGTGTCCAGGCAGAGGAGGCGGGGCCTTGGGAGTGGAGGGGAGGGGGTTGATTTAGAACATGAGCAGTGATAAACCAGACTCACCTGTGGATTCACCTGAACCGGCGTCCATCAGCCTCTGAAAACACAACATGAACTCAACTGACCAGTAAAACCACGGCCCTGCCAACGCCGACCATCAGCAGGAGGAACCTGCTTCTTATAGTCATCTGGCAACCTCTAGTGGTCACATGCAGAAGTGCATGAAAAAGACAACCATATCAAACCAGTAACTGTTAATAATCAGATAATTATAATAATCAGATCTGATGCGTTTACATGCACCTCAGAAATACAATAACCCATAAACCCTGGTTTAGACATTTCAGTCTATTATTGAATTTATTTCAGAGTTTATACAAATGTAGTGACGTACAATCAAATTTTCACATTGATTAGTTTTGCTCATTTTATTCATTATTATATTCAATTTTTGTTTAGTTTTGCTCAGTTTGTGCATTATTTTATTTGATTTCTGTTCAGTTTTTCATTATTTTACACAGTTTTTGTTTGATTTTGTTTTGTTTGAGTTTAGTGACAGTAGAATCAAACTTCCACGATGATTAGTTTTGTGCATTTTATTCATTATCATATTCAATTTTGTTTTGCTCATTTTATTCATTATTATGTTCAATTTGTATTTAGTTTTGCTCATCTTTTTCATTATTATATAGGTTCTGTTCAGTTTTTCATTATTTTACTCAATTTTTGTTTGGTTTTGTTTTGAGTCTAGTGACATACAATCAAACTTCCTGTTATTGTCTACACCGCTTCTGTTTTCCATGATTTAATAGTTCTTCCACATGTTCAGATGTAACAGACCTAAATAAATCAATTTAACCTGTATACATGCATGAAGACATGGGAGTACAGGGGACAAATCCAGGTGTGTTAATCTGATTTATTATAATCAGATTACTACTGTTATCTGATAAAACAGATCAGATTATACTGTTTACATGATCAATAATACTCTGATACTGATCAGAGTATTAGTGTGGATGTAAATGGGCTCAGTTAAAGCAGAATATGATGGTAAGTGTAATGGAATATAATCCAAGAAAAACTGGGATGTTGGTTCACATCTCAGCAGCCTGTGTGTTAATAAATGACAGCAAACATCTGAGTCACTTTATCTGCATCTGTGAAATAAAGCTGGTGTGAAGTAAACCTGGTGTGGATCCACTGATGGAGCAGGAGAACCACCAGCATCATCATCCAATCTGAGCCTTGGTTCAGACTTCACGAGTTAACAGCTGAACACCTCCAGGGATCCCATCTGACGAGAGAAGACACAAATAGAACCAGACTTCAAGAAATAGAAACTTATCATTATTGAAGCTCTTCAAACCAACATGCAATGACTCCAACATCAACCTCAGAGTCTTTAGCTGAGTTTGGATTCAGCCAAAGCTTGTGCAGCTCCAGAACATCTAAATTCTCCTAGAAGTTCAAACTCAGATCCACAATCAGATAGAAGGGACTGGACTTCAGAGCTCAGGCCAAACAAAAACAGCTGTTTTTTTGACACCTTGGACAAAAACAAGATTCAAGTATGAACCTTTTTAATACAAGATTCAATGCTTCATGACGTTTCACTAAATAAAACCATCCCAGACCAAGTGCAAGTGAGTTAAATACAGGAATACTCATCTGTACTTCAAGAAAAGTACCATTACTTCACTACCATTCTGGACAGAACATGAAGAAGAAGTACTTAGATCAGGGGTCTGCAACCCTGGTCTTAGAGAGCCACTATCCTGTATGTTTTAGATGTATCCCTCTTCCAGCACACCTGACAGTTGTTCTTCTGCAGCACTTGATGATAGGCTGATCATTTGAATCAGGTGTGTTGGAAGAGGGCTACATCTAAAACATGCAGGATAGCAGCTCTCTAGGACCAGGGTTGCAGACCCCTGACTTAGATACTTCATAGAAAAAACACAGTCACATAATCAAATACATGTTCTGTTCACCAATTTTAATATTAATTTAATCCTTGTGCCCTCCTCAAATTTAATACTTTCTTTGGCTTTTTAAAAATATTGATGTATGATGATTTAACAGCAGTTTTCAGTACATGTATAATGTAGTACTACTTCAAAAATATTAATGCCATCAAGTCGACTGTGTTGCTAAACTTTGACAAATCCAAGACTAATCACCATCAAAGCCCCATCCAAGTATTAATAATGTGGAAGATTTGTTAAAAAAAAAAAAAAAAATTGGATTCAAATCAACCAGCATTTAAAGGGTTAAAATCCTTACAATGATTGAATTTTTGGTAGTTATGAGCTAGAAAAAAAAATCATTTCAGAGCAGTTTTTTTACAGAAGTTTTTTTTACGTATTTGTCCAGAGGGTGAAAAATACATTAGTAGAGTACAAAAGACAATAGATTTAAAAAAAAAAAAAAAAAAAAAAACTAACCACAACTGCATAACCATTCCACAATCTGTAACTTAGTTCAAGTGATCAAAACAAAAATGAAAATGAACAAAAATGCCCGAGAACGACGATAAAGACAACAAACATAAATAAAATCAACATATTTATACAAAGGAGTTCTATGTTCTTCTGATGTGACAGAGGTAAAGTATACAGAACATGTAAAAATCAATACATAAATACAAATAAAGCTAAATTTCAGCTAAAATAAACTTTTTTACAACACCGTGAGTTATCGCGAGACATGAGCTACTTTTCCCGCCTGTAGCTACAATGAACTTCTAAACTTCTACATCTGGACATAAAAACCTTAAATTACATCGTAATAGTTAGAAAACTTAACACAAAACAGAGCTCTTATCTTTAACAGTCAGTTATTTTCAGAGTTTACCGTAAATTTACCTGTAAAACAGGTAAACGTAGCATCAGTGCAGACAACCCAAGACAGACAGCCCTCAGTCCGCATGCGCAGTCAGAGGGGCGGAGTCCAACCCTGAGGAAACCCGGGTAGAACCATAGACAGAACTGTTCCGGGGCCAAAGGTTCCGTCCTTATGCTGCCATATCACATACAAATCAATAATAGATACAGTGGGAAATTATCTATTATTTCTTCGTTTTATTTTCTTTCAACTTGTCTTTTTATATGTATTACTTTACATTTTCTAGTACATATTGTACAAATTGCTGTTCTAATTTTGTGTCTTAATAGAATGTTTTAATATGTATATTTAGTGTGTGTGTATTTGTATATTTAGAGTTTTACATACATATTTTTTCTTTTGTTTTTCTTTTGTATTGATAATTTATTTCCTGCTACTCTTTATTATACTTGTTCTGATGACGAATCTTCTCCTCTTCCTGGTTTTTAATGTTTTGCCTTACATTGCACTTCCTCAGGTTTACTCTGAAATGTAAAAATGACATTTCTGCTATGTAGAAGCTGTAAATTGGAATAAAGCTATAAAATACATCACATATATCTGATTATGTTTAACATTAACCCTGAAAATGATTGATAAATAAATAAATACCTGACTATAAAATGTAACTCAAATCATCTCTGTTTAAAAAAAATTGGAACAAATTAAAGTAAAATCCAACATAGATTTGACTGTACCATATTTTGGATCCTCAGAAAATACTAAAAAAAACCCAAAAACAATAATTTTTTTAAAAAAAATTCTGCATTTCCAAATGAATATTACTGTTAGTGTGTGAATGTTCCTGTAGAAATTCATCAATATTATGTTGATTATTACTTTTGATAACTTTTCCATTTTATTGCAAATATTCGAAACTGAGTAATAAAGATTAAAATTCTTGAAACATCAACATTTAACCCATCCCCACCGTATCACTGAAGGTTTTGTTGTTTGTACATATTTATTTTGTCTATTTAATTTAATGTTATGCAATATCCTTCATGACATAAAATCAAAATGAGCAAAATAACTGTAATTCTGAATCCTCAGGCCAACTGATACAACTGAACAAGACAGAATAGGAAAAAACGATAAATGATTAATCAGCTGATGTCATCCTTGCCTCTCCCAGAAAGAAATCCAGCACTGAAATGGAACTGGATATGTTATCAGGAAAAAAATAACATCACTCAGTCTCTTATAAACACAATAAAAGTCAAATCATAATTTATTTAAGTCTAAAGGCTAATTTTCATGGTTTGAATTTATTTGTATGAGACACAATGAGTTAAAAGATGAAACCAAACACAATAAAGCATACATGTGCTCTTAGTTCTTTATATAATGCTTATTCAACTAACTTTCTTTCTTTCTTTCTTTCTTTCTTTCTTTCTTTCTTTCTTTCTTTCTTTCTTTCTTTCTTTCTTTCTTTCT
>JAPQRP010000025.1:868435-887472 GCA_037367295.1 Apogon hyalosoma | reverse complement strand
TTCTTTCTTTCTTTCTTTCTTTCTTTCTTTCTTTCTTTCTTTCTTTCTTTCTTTCTTTCTTTCTTTCTTTCTTTATCCCAAATGTAAAATAGTGCAGTCTGATTTTTGATTGAACAAGATGAACACATGTATGTGTTTTGTGTTTTATTTGATATTATTAAATTAAAGTTAAATTACAGCCAGACTAATAGTATTACATTACAATGATGGGATATATATCATTATTAATGTTTTAATGCCCTGCCTTTGGAAACACTGGCAAAATCGTAATTTATCAACAAATGTGGAAAAAACATCAACCAAATAATAAATAATCTAAGTGTAAGTATTTTACTTTATTTTTTGAGCCACTATAGTCATTCAAAATTGATACTTCCAGTTGAATGTCTGATATTATCCATGAGCAGCTTTGGACACATTTATAACAGTCGACATTTCTATGCTGCTGTCGGTTAAAATGAGATGTATATGAGTGTATGATGATGTTGTATCTGAAACAGAATGTAGAACACATACAGAAGGAACATCCTGCAGCTGGTTCAATTTTTACTGATGCCTGTTGAGACCTGATTATTCATGAACTGTCCTCGTTGTAAAAAATACAGCATTAGCATTAGCAGGTCCTTGTCGGCGGAGGGCAGAACTGCGCTCTTTCGTCAGCACCCTGCCGGAAATCAGCCGTAGAAGAAGAATAAGTTTCCTTCAGCAGGAAGATAATTCGGCCCCACAGACCGGGACGTGAGCAGAAAACATGGTAAGAATGAATTAAAGTTTGGGGTTTTAACTTTTAAACAGACCAGAACTCATCGTAGAAACACAGTGAAGTGAACGCACCGCATTACGACGCCGATTAGAGCAGTGAGATACTTAAAACTAAGACGGATTAGCCACATTATGCTAACGTTAGCTTAGGTTTTGAAGCCCTGTGAGTAAGCAAAACACATTCAGCTGCTGTGAGCTGACGTTCAACCGCGTTTCTAAAGAAAACCTTCATGTTTTATACTAAATTGGTTATTCCACAGTCATCCACATCACGAAGAAACGCTAATTATATTCTTCAGTTCTTTTATTCTCCTCCCGAGGTAGAAACTAAGTCTTCTGTCAGCTAACATAGAAGCTAGCAGGCGACAGCTAGCATCGGCTATTTAGCGTCAGTCAAAGCATCGTGTTTGTTACTTTCGTTTTTCCATCGACTTGGGGGGAAAATAGTATTTTTATTGATGCAGAATGTTAATTTTGGGCTTTGGTCAGTGAACTGATGAATACAGACTGCAGTTCATCCAGTTTATATGAGAGAAATGTGCCTTAAAACTATTAAGAGTCCGGTTTGATTCACTATTTATGTACTGTGACAAAGATGAAATCGGGAGTATATCATGAATGTCCATGAAGATGGATTTTAAAGATTTTCTTCCAGAATGTCTCATTACACATTTAGTTTTCACCTTTAAACTGTAAAACTGCTGAGTTCATTAAGTTCCATAAGGTGAGATCTCTCATCTTGTGCTTTTGGGAATCTAAATTCTCCATACCAAACAATGCAAAAATGTTAAATCATTCATCAGATTTGAAAATATATTTTACTTCATGTAAAATATCACACAGTCTAGTTTTGTCATAAATCCATGTAATCCATTACAGAAATACACTGACTTCACATTTTTCTCTTCCTTTCTTAAACCTGTCCTTTTCAGCAATTTGTTGTCCGATGTTCGACAAGTTGTTTGACAGTTTTGATGTAAGAAAAGTTTGAGCCTTAGATCAATTCCTCCTATTGGTTGGATTTAATTATTTTATTACTGTATGGACGTTACATGATGGGAGAACAGGACAAGGTTATACACAAACAAACACTGATACAGACCCTGAAACGGAAACCAACAACAGGCAAAAACAAAACAGTAACAACAATAGAAGAACATCAACAAATTTGAACAACAGAATAGTCCAATATCAAAATAACCAGTAACAAACAACAAAGGGGAAAAAGAAGCAAAAAAAGCAATAGAATAACACTAGTGACTAAAGAAAAATTATTCATAGGAAGTGTAACCCGAAGGTAACGATACTCACATTTCATAAATTCATCCCATGGGCCAGATTGGACCTTTTGGTGGGCCGGTTTTTGCCCATGGGCCACATGTTTGACACTCCTGGTATAAGCAGATTAAACTGTAAAGACGTGGTTTTAATGTGATCCGTTAACTAAATATTATTAATATTATTTTTTTATTACTTACATACTCATATATTGTAATGGCAGCTATTACTGTTATCCCTTTATTATAACTTCTATGTTGTGAATATATATATATATATATATATATAAGTTTATATTGTAATATATTAAAACATAATAAGATGTTTATTACTATTAATATTGCTACATGGTTCTACTAGTACTTTCCAATGTGCAATTGCAATTTTTCACTACTGTTTTTACAGGTATTATTATGACTATTTCCTCATAATGTTATGTGTATATTTGTTGTTCTGCTGCTACTGGAACCTCAGTTTCCTGAGGGATCAATAAAATTCTATCTAATCTTATCCAGCTAACTCAAAGGTCTGATACAATTCATTGTCAATTCTTCCTAAAACATTTCATTATAAACTGGTGCATCAGTTTGGTTCCTGATTCTGCCGGTTTAACTCCTCAGACCCAGACCACAACCAGGTCTAGATCTGGAACAGACGGGCCATGGTGATGTGGGTCATAAAGGGTTAAAGACTCCAGGAGGTTGAACAATGACGGTTCATGTATTATTGAGTGAATTCTGTAACATTAATCCTCGGGTAGAGACGCAGCGTGGACAGTATCAGGGACGATGCAGGACGACTACGTGAGCTCCGTCTGTTCTTAAACACAATCAAACGGTTTTTTATGTTTATTGAAATGTTGTTTTGTTTTCTGTCTCTAGTTCCGTAACCAGTACGACAACGATGTGACGGTGTGGAGTCCACAGGTGAGTCTCATCTCCCTTCTGTCTTCACCCGTAAACCTCTCTGCCCTCTTCAGTAAAACAATTGTTTGTGAATTCCCGTCCAGGGTCGGATCCACCAGATCGAATATGCCATGGAGGCCGTGAAGCAGGGGTCAGCCACTGTCGGACTCAAATCCAGAACCCACGCTGTCCTAGTGGCATTAAAGGTAACCACTCAAACCAGGTTGAAGTCTTCATCTTCTTCTTCATCTTCTGCTATTGCTGCTTCTTCTATCACCAGCTGCAGAGATGTAAAATAAACTCGAACTTTATTGTTTAAAAACTCTGAAATAATTTTCAGCTAATGTAATAGTTGAGATAATTTGACAGTAAACATACAAATGCAAAATGAATGGTTAGAAAAATAAGCCAACAAAATAAATAAAATGGAATCAGATACAACACGCATTTAACTGCAGTAGTCTGTTAGTCCTAGTTTTTAGGACTAAAAGTAGTTTTATTGGAGTAAATATATTGAGAGTTTATGTATAAGTACCACATTAGCAAGTAACATCAAGCATACTGATTATGAATGTTTCTCCAATTTTCTATCAGTGTTGCTTTATTTAATTGAAAATGATCTGTTTTTTAACTAGTAATGAACAGTGACATCCTCACAAATTTGTTTTTTGTTGTTCTGCTGTTTATTGATATTTCATGTATAAAACGTTACCAGAGAAACTATTTTTGAATCACATTCTGCCCTGACTTCATGTCATTTAAAAAAACAAAATCCTGACTGATTATAATAGATTATCATAAGCGTTTCCTTATTATGACTGATGTAAATTCCACTAATTCTTCTGCATCTGTGAATAAATCCACACATATAAAACCCCAGGATGTGGGCGTGGACTGGTGGCTTTGTCCAATGGTCTTGGTTCTTCTGGTCACATGGTGTATACTGTGCTTGTGTTCAGAGGGCTCAGTCTGAACTGGCTGCTCATCAGAAGAAGATCCTCCATGTAGACAACCACGTGGGCATCTCCATCGCTGGACTGACCGCAGATGCCCGGCTGCTGTGGTAGGTCCAGGCGGGGGTGGGGTTAGATCTGAATGACTGGATCAGAAACGTTCTCAATGTACAAACGTCCTTCAGTAGATGTTTATGTTTATGGTTGTAGATGTCAAGACGTCATTTACTGTTTAAACCAGAGGTGTCAAACTCAGTTTAGTTCAGGTTCCACATTCAGGCCAATATGAAGTGGGTCAGACCAGTACAATTATAACAGAATAACCTATAAATAATGACAACTCTAAGTTTTTCCTCTTTGTTATGGTGCAAAAAAATAACATTAAATAATGAAAATATTTATATTTGCAAACAGAAAAGATCAGATTAACCTGAAAAAATGAAATAAGTACAAATTTAAAAATATTATGCCTCAGTTTATTGTTTGTACAAGTGCATTACACACAATGTCACACAAACATTTGATAATAGGCAGAATGTTGTAAAGATTTTGGAGTGTGGAATTTGGAACTAAGATAAGTATAATAATATAAAGTATAATAATAACTATAAATAGATTATGGGGCGGCCATGGCTCAGGAGGTAGAGCAGGTCGGCCAATAACCAAAGGGTTGGTGTTTGAATTCCGCTCTGTCCTAATCTGGCCGTTGTGTCCTTGGGCAAGACACTTCACCCTCCTTGCCTCTAGTGTCACTCTGTGGTGTATCAATGTTTGGTGGTGGTGGGAGGGGCCGTTTGGCACGAATTGGCAGCCACACTTCCGTCAGCCTGCCCGAGGGCAACTCTGGCTACAAACGTAGTTTACCACCACTAGAGGGAAAATGTGTGAGTGAATGAATATCGGCTCAATAATATAAAGTGCTTTGGGTGCCTTGAAAAGCGCTATAGAAATCCAATCCATTATTATTATAAGAACAGTTTTTACAATATTATGTCTCAGTTTACAGATCACAGTGGATCTAAAATATACAAAACATTTAATAACAGACAGAATATTGGTACATTGCACTTCATTTTTTTTAAACATTTCAGGTTATTCACATTTTATTGTTAAAGGATAATTTCTAATTTGGGCTTTTTTTTCCACTTTAAACTGAGAAGAAAATCTATAGTTGTTATTATTCATAGGTTATGCTATTATTTTACTTTAGATCATATTGGTCTGAAAGTGGAACCTGAACTGAGTTCTACACCCTTGACTTAATGTCTTCGGTGTAATTTTTGCTCTTTGCAAAATCATCCTGCGGGCAGGATTGGATCCTTTGGTGGGCCGGTTTTGGACCACAGGTCACATATTTGACATATTGAGCTCCTATTGATGTTTAATGTTCGTTCATGTGTTCATTCACAGTAACTTCATGCGTCAGGAATGTCTGGACTCCAGGTTCGTCTTCGACCGACCTCTTCCAACATCACGTCTCGTCTCTCTGGTTGGCAGCAGTATCCTCCAACCCTCCAGTTTTAGTGTTACTGAGAAGTACGAAAAACCACTAACAGGCTGGTGGGTCCATATGTTAGCCACGTAGAGTTTAATGTCATCAGCGTACGGTGATATACAAGTTTAATGTTATCGGTGTACGGTGATAGATGTATTTGTCATCGGCGTATGATAATAGATGAGTTTAATGTCATCGACGTACGGTGATAGATTAATTTTTTCACTAATCCTTGACTGAAGCTTCAGAAACCCAAATCCCGACACAGCGCTACGGCAGGCGGCCATATGGCGTTGGGCTGCTCATTGCCGGATATGATGTGAGTATCTGTATCCAGAGGTCGCATCATGTGACCTTTGACCTCTCCAAACTCTCCTCTCTGAAATCTGTGGAGTTTAGTGATGGAGTTGACATTAGTGCTTCCAGTACTGAACAGATAAAAACATGCACATGGGTCTAACTTAACGTCTGGTCAGGTGTGTTTAATTTCAACACTATGTACATGATTTAAAATCAGTATTTAACACTAAGGATAATATTTCATAATATGAAACTCTGAACCGGGTCGGTATGGGACCGGACCGGGTCGGTATGGGACCAGACTCTGACTGTGGTCTTGTTGTCTTCAGGACATGGGCCCTCACATCTTCCAAACGTGTCCATCTGCGAACTACTTTGACTGTAAAGCCATGTCGATCGGAGCGCGCTCCCAGTCGGCGCGTACCTACCTGGAGAGGCTGATGGACAAGTTCAATGACTGTACGTATCCAATCAGAGAACACCAGTGTCACAAAAAGTTGATATTTCAGAAGCTTAGGGTCATAATTTTCCAATAAACTCAACAGGAATTCAGCCATTTTGGTTTGAAAGTGAAGTTTTAAGTCAGTTTTTGTTGCGTTCATCCATCGTATTTTAACAAACTCGAATGAATGAGTGACGTCAGATATTATCAGGATCAGGTCCACATCGTCTACATGTTTGAGATTGGACTACATTCACGTGTATCAGGTTGTCATGGAGATGAATAGGAAGTCCAGCTCTCACTGTGTGTCTGAAGACCTGTTTGAACGTCCCCTCCTATTGGACGTCTAGTTTGAGTGTGTGTTCTCATTGGCTGATGTCTCTGATCTTCACCCTCAGGTAATCTGAATGAACTGGTCCAACATGGACTCCGAGCCCTGAGAGAGACCTTGCCCACCGAGCAGGACCTCACCACCAAGGTAGACCCGACCTGCCTGGACCGGACCAAAATGGACTGAACCAGATTAGACTAGACTGGACCTGACTGAATGGGACCAAAATTGACCAGACTAAACTAGACTGGATGAAACTGGACCAGACTGAACGGGACTAGACCAGACCAAATGGAACCAAAACAGACTGGACCAGACTGAATGGGACTAAAACAGACCAGACTAGATCAGATGGGACAAAAATGAACCGCACCAAACCAAACTATAACAAAAATATCTTCTGCATCAAAATGTTCATGATTTAAATGAAGTAAAACATCAGAACATTGAAACATTCCTACACACATGGGCTCAAAACAAACAGAATAAACTGTAACAGTTGTCGTTATCCACTAAGTATACGATGTTACACCAGAGGTTGCATTAAGGTCCTTCTCTGTTTCAGAATGTTTCCATCGGCATTGTGGGTAAAGACATGGAGTTCACCATCTATGATGATGATGATGTGGCTCCGTTCCTGGAGGGTTTGGAGGAGAGACCGCAGAGGAAGGTACGACTGAGACACCGGCGCCGGGTCCACTGGAGCTAACGCTAAAGATGCTAATGCAGACACTAGTGATGCTAATACAGGCGCTAACACAGACATTAATGACACTAATCCAGATGATAACGGCGCTAATGCAGATGCTAACACAAATGTTAATTACACTAACGCAGATGATAACGACGCTAACGCAGACGTTAATGATGCTATTGCAGACGTTAACGCAGGCGGTAACCACTCTAATGCAGACTCCTCAGTTTCTGCTGCTTTCTGGTGTTTTCGTCTTCACATTATCTACTGTTTAGTGATTTTTAAATGGTTCAGCTGCAATTTGACGTATTTTCTGTTTGTGTGTGGGTTTTTTTTTTTTTTTAGCTCAAGTCTGATTCCACATTTTCTGCTGTTTTATTTTGGATTTTTCAGCCTATTTATCTTTAACTTGACCTGTTATTGAGTGTTGAGCTCATCCATCTGTCGGGTGTTTTCCAGGTGGCCCAGCCAGCAGATGAAGCAGCCCCCGCTGATGCCCCCGACGAGCCCATGGAGCACTGAGGAAACCCCATGTTAACCCCGCCCACCCCCATGTTGTGACGTGCCACTTGTTAAACAGTTAATCAAAAATATTCTCTGCTTACATCAATGTGATGGTTTTGTATGGTTCAAGTGTAACCAGTACACAACAAATAAAGTCTGTTTTTGAGCTCGGCTGTATCGGTCTGATGGGTTCACAAACACAACAGAAGTTCATCAGGTGGATTCAGATCAGTGGAAACGTGGAACAGGGATGTCCTTCAGGTTCCACATTCAGACCAATTTGATCTAAACTTGATCAGGCCAGTAAAATAACAATCTGTAAATAATAACTTCTCCACATTTTTCTCTTTGCTTTAGAAAAAAATAACATTAATTATGAAAATATTTACATTTACAAACTGTCCAAACAAAAAAGATGCGAATAACATGAAACAAATTACATTTCTTAAAAAAAAATAAGTAATTTTAACAATATTATGCCTCACCTTATCATTTGCACGTTAATTACAGGTCAGATCTACAAACACAAAACATTTAATAACAGGCAGAATATTGATGAAATTACACTTCACTTTAGACATTTCAGGTTCATATTTGATAAGGTTATTCACATTTCATTGTTAAAGGATAGTTTGTTAATGTAAATAATGTAATTTTTTTGCACTAAGAAAATTTTTGAGTTGTCATTTATAGGCATGTAATTCTTTTTTCCACAAATAAAAATTTGGAGTAATTATAGATTATACTATTATTGTACATTCAACAGCCTTGACTTAATATCTTCAAGTGTAATTTCATCCCACTGATATTTTAATGATCGGTTCCTGAAGTCGTCAGTTCACCTGATTATTGTCTTAATACTAAACCAGTTTATTATTGTATGTTTGAGTCGTGGCGTCACTAATGAGTTACTATCATCACCATCACTGTTTTACATCATCATCAGTTCATTTTTTTCTCAACCAAATATGATGTAAACAGTAGGACCTATTTTAATATCACAGACTTTTAATACATGACAATGAAGAAATAAACCTGCACTGATTCAGTACCATAAACAATATTTATTTCATTTTCAGTTAATAAATACATCTTTGTTTCAGGTTAAAACAAGGAAATGCTGACAAATTTACCAAAAAAAAAAGTAAATATGGAAAATCTAAATGCAAACAGTTCAGATGTGTTTAAATCAATAACATTTTGTAGTTTTCAACAAAAAATACCCACTTTACACCTGTTATCTGTAAAACCAAATGGTCATTAATTCTCCATTTCAGTGAAGTGAATCTATGAAAAGAGTGAAACATGACGATTTTAAACAATTATATTAACGAGCGATCAAGAATTTGTTCATAAATGTTCATGATCAGTTACTGTCAAAGAAAGAGACCAGAAAATACATGAAAAATAGAATCAGATCTTCAACCAAAATGACTCAAAATGATCAATTAACCCTTTAAAACCTATAAGTGCTTTATGGCGAATCTACATTTAAACTTTAATGAGTGATTTATTTTAATATTATCCTCTGCATTTTACTGTTTTTCAGTATAAACCAGGGGATCATGTAGATGTTCATTAAAGCTCAGAGTAAATTCAAAGGTTCTTTTATCAAAACAGACAAAGGAAAAGTGACTTTTTCAGTCAAATCTCTCATTAACTGAACATAAACCCAGTGTGTCCATCCACTGTCATTGATCCAACTCCATGGGTTTTACTGGTGAATCAATGTTGTAGAAGATTGATGGTGTTTCCACGGTAACTAGGGAGCCTCTGAATGTCCACATTGGTCATAATGAAACCCTGGTTCTGGCTCAGTTCAGGTCTTTCTTGGTTCTTCTTCGTCTGTTCCTTCGCCTCACATGACTGATGGATGATTCTGTCTGGGCTGGTTTGACCACATCCTGCGGGACTCCAGCCAGATCCTCCTCCTGGACCCTTGAATCCTCCTCCTGGATCCTTGGATCCTCTGCCTGGACCCTCAGATCCTCCTCCTGGACCCTTGGATCCTCTGCCTGGACCCTCGAATTCTCCTCCTGGATCCTTGGATCCTCTGCCTGGACCCTCAGATCCTCCTCCTGGGTCCTCAGATCCTCCTCCTGGATCCTTGGATCCTCAGCCTGGACCCTTGGATCCTCTGCCTGGACCCTCAGATCCTCCTCCTGGACCCTCAGATCCTCCTCCTGGATCCTTGGATCCTCAGCCTGGACCCTTGGATCCTCCTGGACCCTTGCTGTCCTCCCTCCCTCCTCTTGTTCATGTTTGTCCTCATGTCCTGATGTGATCTCAGACTCTGTCTTCTCAGCATTTGTACTGTCCTCGTCCATCTGTCCTCCAAATGTTGCATCTTCTGCACCAGTCTCCACCCCCTCTGCACCAGTCTCCACCCCCTCTGTGCCGGTCTCCGCCCCCTCTGTGCTGCTCTCCACCCCATCGGTGCCGTCCCCTCGCGTCCTCTCCGTGGTGGACTCTGATTGGTCCTGCTGACTGTGTTGGCAGCAGCAGTGTGAATGTTCCCAGTATGGCCGAGGCTCCTCAGGATAATCTGAACAAAAGGAAACATCCACAACAGATGAGCATCATCGAATCACCTGCAGCTGCGTCTGCAGTTTCTAGACCAAGGGTTGGGTTTGTACGATGGTTTGTCACCGATCTGTTTCTGAACTGATGTTATGAAGCACTGGGTTTGTGGTTTGGTTGTCACCAAGTTGGCTTTTGGAGTCAGACGTGACCATGTTTGGACCAAAGGGGTGGAGCTACAGAAGTAGAAGAATTCATGACTGACTCAGTTAAAACTAAACTTCATCAATCACGCATGTCAATCAAGCTGACATTAGGGCTTGTACTGGAAACATGGACCGGGTCACTGAGGAGAAGGTCCAAATAGAACTGATCGGACCAGAACGAGTCCTGGACAAACACCAGTGAGTCTGGATTAAAGGACGCTTTTCCACCAACATTCCCAGGAACTTTTATTACCCAGTATTTATTTGTCTGGTAAATGAATTCCTGTTAATCTATGTGATTTTTGTTTCCACCTCAAGGTTCTGTTAAATTTATTCAGATTAGACTCAGTCATCAACTCCAAGTCCTGCTGAATTTCTTTCGATTGTATTCTGTAAATCCATTGTTCGAGGTCCAGATTTATTATCCAGAGTGTATTCAGATGAACACAGATTAATATTAATAATCTGTGTCCATCTGAATACACTAAAAAGCAAATTCTGTGAATGGATGTAATTATAGTTTCTCTTCTTGTGCTCCATTTTCTAATTGATCCAAACACAAACCAAGTGAATTGGGTGTAAATGGAATACAGCAGTTCACAGATGCACTGGATTAAACACGGAGGGTGAACAGAAGTGTGGAAAGTTGACAGTGGGTTCCACCAATCAGCGTTCGGCAACACACAGCCCCGCCCCCAAGAATTTAGGAATCTGAAAAATCGAATCCCCGATCCCACCGACTAGGAACTTAAATCAGGGAAAGTTTAGGGTTGACAGTATGTTCTTTATCGGGTACTTTAGGTGGAAATGCACCAAGGTATTTCAGAATCCACAGTAAAGTTAACGTTAAAGTGGTGGAGAAGGGGCTGATGGAGCAGCACCTAGAGGCCGTCAGTGGTATTACACACTGCTCAGAGCCAGTTTGTGTTCCTAGATCTGAACCGGACCTGAACCTGCCTCGATGTAAAAAAGGGGAAGAGTTAGATATGTACCTTCCCATTGGTCGTGGTCCTTCTTCTTCTGTGGTACCACGCCGTCCACCAGCTGCCCCTCTTGCATCACCCGGGTGATCTCCGTCAGCTGGAGGAGGAGACTCTCCTCCTGATCCAGTGTCACGCCCTTCAGTCTGCAAACACAACAAACCGTGGTAAAACAGTGGTCAACGGGCCACATCTGGCCCCCATTGGCCCCCGAAGGATGAAGCCAACATAAGTTCTTTTAATGCAGTAACAGCAATGCACGTTGCGTTCAGGTGCACCTCGTACATCCACAAACTTTTTACTGAAACTAATAACTTGGTCTTTTTTCTTGTTTTAAATCAGTCCTATGATTCAATAAATAAACTTATAACTGGTATTGATTACTGATTTCAGAACCAGATAACAAACATGCTCATCTTTTATTTGTATTTTAAGTCCTGCCCCCACCCTCATTTCCATATTCTACACGAAGGTTCTTATGATCATGTGACTTTGTGAACCAACCAGTGAGCTGAATGGAAAGCAGGGGCGGGGCTTACAGCGGACGCACTCACCTGTCTGGACTGTGGTGAGCATTGGAGACGATGTTCTCCATCACCAGCTCTGTTTCACGGAGCTTCTCCTGCAGCTGGGCCAGCTCATAGTCAGCTACCAAGGAAACACAGAGAGATAAGGTCAGGGGGTCAAAGGTCAGGAAGTCAAAGGACAGGGGGTTTGATCTGGTCCTGGACTCTCACATCTTCAACCCTGAACATCAAACTGACATAACCCAACTCACACTCATCTATGGGACATCAATGGAACATAGAAGAATGAGGATGATGACGATGATGATGAACTCACTGATTTTCCGCTTCATGTTCTCGGTGCGTGTTGATGGAGTCCTGCCCTCTGCTGGTTTACTGCCGCCTTTAGACGTGATCTGACAACAACACAGACTTGTTAAAACCCTGACTAAACCCAGTGCATTCATCTGGATTAACCTCAGAGGAACCGTTGGGTTCTTCTTCATCTTCTTCACCTTGAACAGGATGTAGAGGATGTAGAGTAAGATCCCAAAGCCGTACACAGGGATGATCTGACCCGCCAGGTTGGATTTGCCTCCGGTTCCGGTTCCAGTTCCGCTCCCTGATCCTTTGACTCTGGCGATGGCTTCGGAGTTGTGAGCTCTGGAGAATCCGGACCCCGCCCCCCTCTGGCCCCGCCCCTCTGGGGCCATCTGACGGTGTATCATGGGAGGGAAGCGCCCTGCACCTGCAGAGGGGAGGAAGAGGAGGAGGACATTAAAGACCAGAGATGGAGAAGGATGATCACTGAACGTTCACTCATGGGTGTTATTTCTACCATTACCATGACGACACATGAACAGTGAACAAACGCTTCAGTACATGTGTATGAATCTGATCTGCTCATTATGTAGTATTATTTAATTATTGTGTATTATTACTTCATTACTGAATATTATTACATTATTATAGTGTAGGATTACTTCATTATCTAAGTACATATATAAGTTACCAGTTATTTGTGACGTGTGATTAATTTTAGGTAAATGAGGAGCAGGTCAAAGGTCACAGAACTGACTGAAATGGATCCTTTATGTCATTACTGCAGCTGAAGGTTTGTCGCCCTCTCCGGCGGTCCGTGGAACTGCAGCTGATGCAAACCGGTTCCGTGTTTCCGTTAAAAGCAGAACCGTGACACTAACCCGGACCGTGAGTCCCACCGAGACCGGTCCGAGCCCCGACCCCCCCCTCCCCACATACACGCACACGCACACGGGCGGAGGACTCACCCTCCGGCCGCTCAGCATCCTTCCTCCCGCGGGAGAGGAGCATCTTGGGAAGCAGCAGAGCCACGCACAGCACGAGGCACGTGACCAGGGTGACCTTCTGGAACGCGGACATGGCCATGGCATCGACCGGAACCGAGCGGCACCGAGCCGCCGAACGCAGAACCAGAAAAACCCCGCAGAACCTCACCGAGTGTCCGCAGCCTCCGACGGAAGACGACACCGGAAGTGGCCTGAGCTGCAGCCGCGGAGGATGATGGGAGGGGGGGGGGCAGAGGACCGCACACGGACAGCAGGTAATACTGGATCAATGCATACTGGATCTACACATTCTGGATCTATACAGACTGGATCTACATGGATGTAAATCTATAGATCCATTGAGGTCGATTTTTATTTGATTTTCTTTAATTTTACTATATACAAATACACCAACTAATTTATTTTATATTCTTAGTTATAAATGAATGTGACCATAAAAAAATTGTAATAATAATATACAGTATAATATATATTAATTTGAATAATATATCAGGCCTAATGACAAATTTTATTAAATGTTTTTATTGTGTTTTACTTACATTTGTGCTGTAAATATTTCTATAACATATACATAATATACCAGACCTAATTATTTTCTTCTCTTTTCTTTTCTTTTCTAAAAGCTTAATATTTATATATTCAAATTCACAATAGCTAAATAAATGAATTCCAAACCTCAAGTTACATAAATATTTGCTTTAGTTCTTCAATGTTTTTATCATTCCTTTTCTCCTTTAATAAACTATGTTATTAAATGAAAACATGTTAAAGAATCTTCACTGTAAAAACATGATTTAATGACGTGTTGAGGTGAACATACATGTATTTCAACTCTTCTCTTGCTGATTATCTTCTGTTTGTTTCCAATTTTCAGACCTTGTATCGTGTTAAACTCTTCTTTAAAGCGTTTTGACAGTTAATGTCAGTAATGTTGACGGTGTTTTTATTAAATGTCTGGTTTTAGTTCACAGATAAAATTAACTGGAGTCAAACTTTTCTTTCTGACATTTTTCTGATGATTCTGTGTAGATGTGGAAGGTTTTATTCACAGTGGAAATTGGAGAACTGACAGTTTACCTCTGGTTGGTTTGAAGTAATTGAAATTCAGAACAGTTTATGAACAGGACAAGGTGTCACCTAAAAGGTCAAAGGTCAAAGCACAGACAGAGGAAAAGTTCTCTTTGATTCTTTTCTTTCCTTGATTCCTTTTTTCTTTTTGTTCCTTCCTTCGTCTTCTTCAGTGTATCTTCAGGAGGACAAACCTCTGATCCCCAGGTTTCAGACTCAAAGATTTTAATAGATAATATACAGAAAAAAAACTGATGTGTTCATGTACTGGTTATGGGTTCTTACATGGGCGGGTAGCCATTAAAACGCGTCGCAGCCGTCAAACATTAAATGCGAGACTGTGATTGGATTACAATTTTTAGTGATTTCCCCATTATCCAATTACATATTGATGTACAGTGACTGACAGCCTGCCCCGCCCCGCCCCTGAGCTTGAACCTTTGGCGGCTTTTGAGACAAGATGGCTGCCTTAGACAGACAGTAGGAGACGGATCTAACTATCCAAAACTTGTTTTTATCAGAACTAAAATAACAACCAACCGTGGACGATATAACTAAACCAAAGTTGGATTTTATCAAGATAAGCAGAGGTTATGTGGAACCTCTTCGCTAAGCGCAGCTACGACTGGTAACAGGCTAACAGCTATTGCTAGGTTAGTTAGCAGAGAACGGAGCTAATGCTAACGTTAGCTGTGTTTACCCTTTAACCTCAGGGTCAAGGGTCAACTCCAGATGATACCAAACATCAACTCTTTGAGCGGGATCTACTGACTTCTCAGAGGAATTGAAAACAGAGATGTGGATTTCTTTAAGAACTAACCAGTAAGTGACACTTTCTTCTCTGTTACTGGTGTATTTTGCTGTGTGTAATAGGTTCTGTATTGTTAAGTTTGTCATTATTGGAGGTTTCTGTAATGACAATGTGTGGAAATACTTGGTGCACTGGTCTACAGCTAAATTCAGAACCTTGAATAAAATTAGTTAAACTTTACAGAGCCTGAGTCAGTAATATATCTAACTTAAGTCCAAATGCTTTTGACTGTAATGTCATATATGCAGTCTATGGTCTAAATGGGAAATATTGTGAATTAATGATAGAATGGGTTTTAGTCCAAAGGGATGTTTGTGTCAGAGCATTTTCATAGTCTTATGTGTACTGTATGGGTTTTTTGTGTTCTGTAAGTATTTGTGTTGCAGCTACTGTATAATTAAATATGATGAAGAATTATTATTTTAAGTATTTTTAAGACAATACAAAAGCATCTCTTTTTACCTGATATAATGCAGATTAATATGTTTTCAAAGGTACAGTGATGTACAATGTGTCTTACTTTAAGTCAATATGCTGGATGTTTGGATTCCTGCGCTGCCATCTAGTGGTAATATTCTGAACACGTCTGTGTTGGCAGTGTAACAAGGATAATTTCTCACTTCTCGTGTATCGAAACCCACTATTTTTAGCAGTTACACACAGGAAATTCCTCTTTTCTGAAGAAATGCCTCCTTTCACGCTAGTCTCATTAAAACTAAGCTGAAAGAGAAACAGGCTTTTCACCAGAACGAACACAACATAGGGCAATGTTTAGCTTTAATTTCCTCTGGAACAGCTGATGTTTTTACAGTATTTACAGAAGGAACATTCCTTACAGAATGCTGCACACATGAAGGTGTTTTTATAAATGTCTGGTACAGTTCTGCTTTAAGCATCATGATGACGCAACAGGATGAGTTCATGCCCTTAACTAAAATGACTTTAGTTTTATATTGAACTGAATAAATACAATATTAATATGCTTATTATATGTATTATTTGTAATATGACAGTAATTTACATCAGTTATTAACAAAATAATGTCTTTTAAAGGAAAATTAAATTGTACACATAAAAAAAGCCCCGTGACCCTAGTGAGGATTAAGCGGGCTCAGAAAATGGATGGATGGATGGACATAAAAAAAGCAACAAATTAGAGTGACAGTAAAAACCCCAAAACAATAGGTGGTGAAAGTCTTCATATAGTTTCATCCAGAAGTACAGATACTGTGATACAAGTACAAGTACTTACTCTATATCTCAGTTAAAAGTCTAGGCTCTGAAATGTCTTCAAAATATAAAAGTAGGACATAGAAAGATATTTCAGGTGGCTGTGTGTAAACCTACACAACTTCCTGTCATATTAATATAATGTGAACATGAAGACTATTTAACTAAAAAACATTAGACTGAAAATAACCAACATTAAGTTCAGTCAGATGTTAAAAACAGAAGAAAACACATTTTCTCTGCGATTTGTCTCCGTTTACACCTGTTTTGTGTTGATACTGTTTCAGTGTACATGTTTTATTGAATAAAAACACAGGTTTTATTATTAAAATTCTTATCCATTTGTCATAAAGCACTCAATGGGGACAAAAAAATAGACAATCACAGACTACAGATGTGTCATCTTTTTTCATCTTCATCTGATTATTTGATTTTCTTTATTTGTATTATGTACAAATACACTAATTCATTTTACTGTTATAAATTAATATGATAATAGTAATTATAATAATGGTGATAATAATAATACAGTAATATGAATAATACCCTAGTGAGGATAAAGCAGGCTCAGAAAATGAATGAATGAATGAATATGAATAATAGATCAGGCCTAATTATCATTTTTATATATTTTTTATTATATAGTTGAGTATTTATTTTTTTTTTACCTTCTATGTTGTTTTCATGCAGTTTTATCTTGAAAACATCATGGATTGTCTATAACTCTGACTGTTTTCACCATATCTCTCTATGATCCAGCCCTACTTTTACCTTCTTTTCAGTTGTATGTGGTGTCCTTGTGTATTTGCCTTTTCAGTCTCAGTGTCTTTTGCATAGGTTAGTTTTTCCCTTTAACCTGTAAATTGTGAGCAACAGACAGATGGTTTCAGTTAATGAAGGACAATTGATCATCCAGGTGTGAACACTGTGCTCTGGGTCTGACGTAGACTTTTCTGAGGACCTTCAGAATGAGGATCTGAGTCCGTTCGGGTCGGCTGCTCCATTCTCTGTAGTTTCTATTGACCTCATGCTGTTTCCCTTTATCCAAATCTCTTGGTGGATTACTCCCATTACACTGACTTCCGCCTCTTGCCGAACATGTTGTTGATGAGTTTGGCCATGGACTTGGATCCGCTGTACCGGCGCCGGTCTGCGCGGTACTTCAGGTGCTCCATCACTTGGCGGATGAGCTGGGTGAACAGGTTGGCGATGTCCTGGTAGCTCTCAGCTGCTGAGACTTCCTGGAAGTGAGAGCGGTACTCCTTGGCCAAGCAGAGACCCTCATCCTCCAGAACCTGCCGGACGTGACACAGGTCCTGTTTGTTCCCCACAAGAGCCACAGGAACCTCCACCTCCCTAAAAAAAAAACAAACAGCAGCATTAACCCTCACCAGTACTGTTGAGTCTTGTTGAATTCAGGTGTTTCTTTTCTAACAGGGGTCTGGGATACAAAACAGTAATGACACGTCGTAATATAGTTTTATATTGGGATAAATATCATTGCATTGGTCAGTTTGGTTTAAATAATCTTTGCTTCCAAAATGCCTCAGAGATGGTTTTTACTTAATTTTTCTCAGCATTGATTTTTTTTTCCATGACTATGATTTTAAATGTTCTACCTCTAAATTTCTACAATATTTTTCATGCTCTGACTGTAAATAATAATTTTCTACCACAACTAACCATCTACTTTCTTCACATCTCACTGAGGAGGAAAAATCTCCCATTAAACTTTAAGGAAATAGTGATGTTTATAAACTGTATGGACATAAATATTGGGACACATCATGTCTACAGCTGTAAGATGTCCTGTTCATGATGATTTGACACAGAAACATCAGCATTCTACTATATTACTCTGATGGTGGGAACCTACAGGAGAGTTAAAAACTCCATTTATTTATCAGTAAAGTAATATTCCTGTTACCAAAAGATCAAATCACAAAGACAGTCATAAGGGAGACTGAAGACCAAATACTTTAGAAAAAAAGTCATGATCCATTGGAACATTGTTCAACATTGACATTAATTATTAAATATCTTTGGTTTATCAACAGAATTATTATATTATTAATGATCCAAACCTTCAAGTATTTGCTGTAAAAGTTACTGCTCCTGCTATTTTCATATGGGACAAAACAAGAAGCATGACATTACCTTTACATGTTTACTTACATTAACATTAACCAAACTTTACTTTGACCCATTCATCCGATCGTCATTTAAATGAAACGTAAACCTAATATAACAAACTAAATGTCAGGAAACACACCCTTTGGCTGCAGTCTGATCCATGGACCAGATCCTTATGGACTGTCTGCAGGTGGTCCAAGACTCAAGGCATGTCCACCACTAGGTGGACCTCATGAACCCTGTCGCAGGTGTGGCTCCCAGGGGAGGCTCTGGTCTCTCTAACCCATGTGAGGGGAACTGGAATGGTGGTAGTCTGATCCTCAGGTTTTGAAGACCCTATCAGTTCAAAACCTGACAACCACCTTCACCTTTTTTCACGAGCTGCTGGGACCAACAGAATGACACTGAGGACACCCGGGTCAGAGGTGGGTCTGGGCTTTGCCTTAGAGACAAGGTGGGGTGTTTGGTCCACAGGAGGAGCTGCTCCTCCACATCAAGAGGAGCCTATCAAGGTGGTTCATCTGATAAGGATAAAGACCTCCCTGTTGGGGTGTCCAACCATGAGGAAGTCCTGGTGCAAACCCAGGACAT
>JAPQRP010000025.1:799296-851896 GCA_037367295.1 Apogon hyalosoma | reverse complement strand
TCATTATATTTGTCCAAACAAATGGACCTTTAGTTGGACCAGGCATTAAAATGAACAAGAAACTGAAGAAAACAAGACGTGGTCTAATAATTTTTTCCATGACTACGTCTCAGGTTCAAGTTCTGACTCCAGGGTTAAACATTCAGTCTACTTTTTCTAAAGTGTTAAATCTCATCACTCATATAAACGTCCAGATTATGAGAACATGTACATACACTCAGGATCATGTAGAAACTCTATATCTGGAACATTACCCTCACTCACATATATCAGGATGGATCCATCTGACAGATTTAATAAACCACATGTAGAGAATGAATACCGGTCAACTGAGTTGAATTCTTAAAGGTGGATCAATTATGTGTCTAACAGTAAAAGTAGATAAATCGACCAATATCACCACCTCCCTGAGGAATGACACGTTTATGACATAAAAAACTCAAGCATTAACCGTCTGGTATCCAGGTGAGCATATTATGCACACTTTGCACTTCATGTCATAAAAGGTCATATTGTTTTTCACAATTTGTATTAGGTTAGAATTCAGAAGTTAGGGTTAGCCTAAAACTAACCTACTGATCCTTAAATAAAAGTAAAAAATCGTTCATCAGTGAAGAAATACAATCACATGAAGACATTCAGATGAGTTTATTATGAAACGGTTCAGTGTTTTACATGATCAGATAATGACACAACCCTCAGTTCATTCAGGAACTCCATTAACCCAGTGGTCCAGGTGGGTCCAGTTACAGGTCCAGGTGAGTCTGGTTACAGGTCTAGGTGAGTCTGGTTACAGGTCCAGGTGAGTCTAGTTATCAGTCCAGGTAAGTCCGATTACTGGTCCAGGTGGATCTGATCCAGGTGGGTCTGGTTACAGGTCCAGGTGGATCCAGTCCAGTTGGGTTACAGGTAGTACTTCTTGCCAGTGAACACACATCTCCTCCTCCTGCCGCCATCTTTCCTCTTTCTGTTCGTCCACTGGAGACGAGCTCTGTCCGTCCGGTCCTGACTGGCCGATGGAAACGTCCTCTCGGGGAAAACCTCCTTCAGTTTATTCAAGAAAAACAGCTCCAGGTTTTGACCGGCCTGGGCCACCTCCGAGTCCGGCTGCGGAGATAAACGAGGAGGAAATCCAGCAGAGATCAGCTGTTTTCAGAGATTCAGCCTGAATTCATCCACAGATATAGGACTTAGAACGCATCGTGAACTGAGAGCATTGGAAAAGTAAACATTCGGTAGATTAAGAGTCAATTTAGAGGCAGAATTGTGTCTTTTAGCCTCTTCAAAAGACCTCTGAAGTGGTTTACAGAAGGTTTAAAGGATCAGTCCTGTGCTTTTCTGTGCGTATGGTCTGTTCTGTAGAGTAACACTTAAACCATTTTACAAACACATAAGTAATTCGATATTAAGGATCTGGATCAGACTGGACCACATTGTCCCTCAGTCTGAACATTGAAGGACTGAATCCTCAGATGACCTGATCTATGTACCCAGCAACATTCTATTCAAAACACATATTAAAAACATACATTTCCTAAAGTAAAGTCATGATCAAACTTTTAGGCTGTGGCACAAATTGACTGTTTGCATAAACATGATGTATTTAACTATAAAAGTCTGGTGGTTTATTTTTATTCTGGTGACTGGGTTGAGCCACAGACATGCTCTTTTGGTATAAGAATGCATCCTGAGCTATATTCTACTGTTTCTATGCAAGGTTCATCCAGACTGGTTATCGTGGACAGACACATGAACACATCACTGTGATCAATGTCTGCTGGATAAATAAAACTGACTCCACCTGATGTTTTCTGGAGAAGTTAAAGTGTAAAGTCTGATACCAGCGTTTCCTCATCCTCATAACTCACGTAGTTGAAGGTGGAGCAGTTCTTGAACATGAGCAGGACGTCGTCTACAAACTGCTCAGCGGTGAAGTAGTGCACAGTGTTGTTCTTGTTCAGTTTCCTGCGGATCACTGACAGGTCGATGGGCCTTCTGATGATCTGGTAGTAGTTGCGGGCCTGAAGATCAGATCACAGTTACACTGACGTATAAAGAACCTGTGTTTGCTCTGTTTAAGAAGGTTGTTTTACTTCTGTTTTGGTGTCATTGTGGTTCTGGACCTCAGTTCATGATGTGTTTTGGTGTCATTGTGGTTCTGGACTTTAGTTCGGGGTGGTTCTGGACTTACCAGAGGACTGACTGGGTCATGGAATGGGGCGCTGAGCAGATGGCTGTACAGCAACAGAGTCAGTTTCTCACATCTCTGCAGAAACATCACAGACAGTTGTAATCATGCTCTGTCATGTTATAAATGTTAGTAACTCATTAGTAAACGGTTTAATGA
Organism: Apogon hyalosoma; assembly: GCA_037367295.1. Classification (NCBI taxonomy): domain Eukaryota; kingdom Metazoa; phylum Chordata; class Actinopteri; order Kurtiformes; family Apogonidae; genus Apogon; species Apogon hyalosoma. The sequence goes on along the minus strand of JAPQRP010000025.1, from coordinate 849,549 downwards.
GCTGATGGATGTGGGACAAGAAGCAGATGAATAAGGTAGTACGATGTGAGGTTTAACTGTTGTACTTTTACCACAGTAACTGAGTACTCAATTGTAGTGACTTTATCATTCAGTGTACTCGCCCTCTGGTCCTGGTTGGACAGGGTGTACAGGGCTCTGCTTGCCCCAGAGGAGTGAACATTCTCACAGTCGTAGATGTCCCCGGAGTCCTGGTCTGGTCTGCAAAGGGTACACAGCCAGTCACCTCTGTGGACAAAACAAAACGTCCTTCAGTATTTACACTGGACATGTCTCATAGTAGTTAGCATCTACAAATTAAACTGACCTACTAACCACGCCACCTCCCAACCAAACTAACCTACCAACCAAATTGACCTACCAACCTGACTGATCTACCAACCAAACTGACCGTCCAACCAAACTGTCTTACCTACCATACTCCTAGCTGACCACACTACTGACTGGACTAATGAGGTATGTGTACACCTATTGATCTGTCAAACTACAGAAGTACTTGCCAAACTCAGCCTACTAATTTCCCCACCAGCTAAGGAGGCAACCTACTAGATTACCAAACTACTGGCTTACTTGCTAAAATCCTACCTATCAAACAAACTCCCAGACTATAAATCTATCCACTGGCCTACCAAGCTCCCTACCTACTAAATTATGAAATCGCTCTGCTAAACTATAAGCCCCCCTACCTATGAAACCACCTACCTTTGTTTCCTCTGTACTACCAAACTTCCAACCTACATACCAAGCTAGCAACCTAGACATTTACCTACTAGCCTACCAAACTACCAGACTGTGAAATGACCAAAATACCATCCTGAGAAACTACCAACCCTACCAGACTACTGAACTACCAACCTGCCTACCATATTAAAGTGTGACTGTCAGTAGACAGTAGTGGTTTATGGACAGAACATCTACTCTGCTTAAGGTCTAAGCTCCTTGGCGCGTGGACCATCTAAGGTGCTCAGTATGTGGACCATCAGATTGTGGGTCTAGGGTCCATCCTGCTCGGTCCTTACAGGGGGAAGTCTATCAGAGGAGGGATGTGACAGGCCAGATGGTAGACTTTAGGACAGCGGTCGCAGCACAGCAGATCTCCACCATTCAGACAAACTGCACAGAAGTCCTCACTCTCCACCTCCACCATCCCTGATCTGGACTCGGGATGTGGATTCGATGAACCGTCCTCCGAACGCTGACCGCCTTCATCCTCAGCATCGTCTTTCTCAGTGAGGTCCACCTCACATCTGGACTCATCCTCCAGGACCAAGGACCTGTCCTGGTCTGACTCGGGCTCTGGGTCCACCTGGATCACCAGGTTCTGCTCCAGATCTGGGTCCAAGTAAAATGTCTCAGAGTCCGGTTTCCCACCAGCATCCCACTCATCTGGATCCAACAGGATGTACGGTTGGTCTGGATTCGACTCGCAGTCAAAGCCAGAGTCCTGCTCTGGTTCTTCAGCCGGTTCTTCAGGACAGAACGGTTCTGTCCATGAGGTGGGCGTGGCCTCTGATGTGCTGACACCACATGACTCAATAAAGTCCACCTCACTCTGACTCCACCCATTCTGCAAAGAAATAACAAGACACAGATCTGCAGGTGTTTTTTACACCTACTTTACCTTTTCCTTTTCAGCTCTTTTCTGTGATGGTTTAAATTATCCTCTAATGTCGGTTCAAAATTCTACATTTGTCATTTGTCAAACGTAAGTCAGAGAGCTGCACTAGTGAACGCGTCTCAACTCGTGGTTCTGTTTTCTTTGAAGGACGTTCATTAGTCCTTGGTTTTACCTGCTGAGGCTCTGATCCAGACTCTTCAACCTCTTGGTCCTGAAGTCGGACTAAACACACCACCGGCTGCAGAGACGACAACGACACACACTGGAAGTTCAGGCGCTCCAGGCTCACCACAGCAATGCTGGAGTTACCCAGAATCCTCTGGGCTTCTGGATGGATCCTGGAGAAGAATCATCAAAAAGATCATGTCAAAAGAATCAGAGTCACATATGAACTCACAGCACTCATGTCCAATGGACGAAGGACAAAGACTAGGACTTTACAAGAACTGGAGTCAAGACCACCTAAACCGATGAGCCCAAGACCAGGAGCAGACTAGATCCAAAACAAAACCACATGATCTAAAATCCTCTTTATCTGAGACTAAAATTAAACCAGGACCTTCTGAACCAGCTTCAGAACCAAAATGCAGTCCTTCAACACTGCTGCTGGTCTTCTGGATCTGTGTTCTGAACTGATGGAGGTTTAGATTCTGGTGGTTTTGAGGAGACTGACAGAATGACTTCAGACTTCTACTGAGGAGATTTAAAACCTTTTTCCACCATGAAATACAGATTTTTTTATAAATGTTAACACCAGCATCAAAGAGTTTGTCATAACTCAGTTATTGAAAGTTAAAAACGTCCTTTAATGATCAGCCCTTTATCATAATCAGTTTCCAATCTGTCGTCTGACGTACATGAGATGTTCTTATCTTTTATTTTACCTGATTCGTTTCAGTAAAGCCTCCACGTTTTTCTCAGGACATCTTTGTCGTTTTCCCATGTGGTTTGTCTCATTTTCCATCTCATAGACTCCACCTCTGTCCACCTGTCACAGCACAACACTATTCATACATACATATATATGTATATATACACATATACAGGGGTCTGGGATACAAAACAATGATGACTAATGTCAGAATATAGTTTTATATTGGGATAAATATCGTGGCATTGGTTAGTTCGGTTTAAATTGTTATCTTTGCTTCTAAAATGCCTCAGAGATAGTTTTGACTTCATTTCTCTCAACATTGATTTTCAATTTTTTTTTATCTGTGTGATTTTAAATGTTCTTCCTCTAAATTTGTAAAATATTTTTTATGCTCTGACTGTAAATAATAATTTTCTTCCCCAACTAACTAATCTACTTTCATCATATCTCACTGAGAAAGAAAAATCTACCATTAAAACTTTAAGGAAATATTGATGTTTATGTGTCGATTCATCATGAACAGGACATGTTACAGCTGTAGACATGACATGTCCCAATATTTTTGTCTATATAGTTTATGCACATCAACAACATGGTTTAACAATCAAGATCCAGGTCTGGTTTAATGTAAATCCCAATTAATTTTAACATAAATCCAGAACCGTTTTAACATAACTCCAAATCCAGGTCTAGTTTAACAAAAATCCAGATCCAGGTCTAGTTTAACATAAATCCAGATCCGTTTTAATATAATCTGTCCTCAACTCCTCAATAATAACCCTCGGTTCCACCTGTGGTTCCTTTGAGACGTTCCCCTCCTCGCCGGAGGTTTCCAGAATTGGTCCAGTCTCAGGTGACCTGGGCTTCAGTCTGCTGAGGGTTGCCCGGGGCGACGGGGCGGCCCATCTTTGGGGACGGTTGCCGTGGCGTCTGTGAGGCAGGTCCGTCATCTCCAGGATCCAGAACGGCCTCTGGGGTGAAAAGAGAAACAAAAACAGGAGAAGTGTTTTACTCTCCTGTGTTCAGCGGAGACGTCGAATCACACAAACAAACACAAACTCAGGATCTGACCTCTGACCTCAGGAACGACCAGATGTATGGACAGGACCTGAACAAACCACTGAGATAAGAGTCAGATCAGAAAAATGGTCTAAATATTCACATTAACAAATAAAGTGTAATGATTCTTTGATGATTTAACTTTTTTAATTAAGTCAGTATAACATGAGTTTTTACACCGTGAATCTAAATACAAAAAATGATGGAGACGAGGCCAAAAACACTGAAAATGATTTAAATCATAGGAATAAATGTGACCCTGGACTAATCTGAATATTTAGATAAATATTTAGAGCTGAAATGAAAGTTTGAATCAACGGAAATTAATTTGTTTCTATTGAATATTTTGCTTTGCATCCAATTGATTAAAGCCCCATCAGTGTCAGTGAACGCGTCACACACCACAGTTACAGTTTTAATCTCTTTGTGCAAATGTGATTAAATAAAATTGAATGTCAACAACAAGCATCACATAAATATACATTAAATAAGATAAAGCAATGACCAGAGAAACATGTTCATTATGTTTTGGTACAAATGAATTGATTATATTATTGCAGAGCAAAACAGGAAAGCATTTTAATAAAACATAAAAACTATAAGGTTTTAACAGTGGATCAATAATAAAGATCAGTAACAGATGTTTGAAAACCAGAGCGTAGCTGTGGCTCCAGCTGTAGCTGTGGGTGTGGGTGGGTGTGGGTGGACTCACCTGAGTGGGTCTGATCTCCAGGTGGATGTGAGGCGAGGATGAGGATGAAGGGAGGACGACGCTCATGACTCTGGCGTCAAGGGGGACACGGTGGACCTGATTGGTGGAGAGCCCCTCAACGATTCACAGCCAACAAACCAGTCAACCAACCACGCCCACTGTTTGGAGGCGGAGCCTTTGAAGACTGAGGAGTGAGGACACAAACCAGGAAACAGATCAGATGGTTAAACATGTAGACCCTGGTCCTCATCAGACCCTGGTCCACACAAGGCTTTGGTCCTAATCAGATCCTGGTTTTCATCAGACCCTGGTCCTTGTCAGACCCTGGTCTTCAACTGACCGTGGTCCTCATCTAACCCTGGTCCTTGTCAGACCCTGGTCCTCAAAATACCCTGGTCCTCATTAGATCCTGGTTCATATCAGATTCTGGTCTGGAATGGGAAACTGACAAAGAAAAATACACTTGGATTTTCTTTTAATGCTGTGAACTCAGACAGAAACTTTATTAAGTTTAAATAACATTTAGAGATTAGGTATCTTAAACATTGCTGTCATTTTCCTCCTCCATGAGTCATTAAACAGTGGATATTTTCATCCGTGGGTGTTAGTCTGGGTCTCTAGGGCTTATGAAGCGGGTTGAAGTGTCTGTGAAGTGTCGCTGCAGTTCAGTCCTCCACCGCCGGGCGTCACTGTGCGTTCTTGCGCTTGGTGTTCGAGACCCAAATCTCGCACAAAACCGCGTGGTTTACAAATCTCGCTCCTCTTTCAACTAGCCTCCAAGATGGTAGGTGCTACAGCTGTGCCGTGTGTGGAATAATGTTGAAATCTGTGCCCATCCGTGTTTTTCTGCACATTAAACTATGATCTGACATCAAATTACATTGAAGTCACTCCTCTCGGTCCATGGCGGACTGTTATTACCGGTAATTTTTTGATATGATGGTGGACTTAATAGGCGGTTTAGTTCGGTTCTGTGGGGCCTTGAGCAGCATTCACCAACATGCAGATTTTCAGTCATTATTTACATTATCTCACCAATATCCGTCTACAGACAATCCGGTACCGGTTACCTGGTTTATTGTTTAGAACCTTCAGGAGTTACAGTGAAAACGTTCCCGTAAAGTCGCTGCTAATCAGAGTTAGCATTAGCTACTGGAGACAGCATGCTAGCACCAAGCTAACGCTGTTTTAACTCTTCGGCGTTTTTTGTGCTTCATTATTACGGTTGAATTATTCAGTGTCAGACAGGAGCGAATCATCTGTGTGTTTGTAAACATTGATGCTAAGTCAGCCGTAGCTCCGGTGCTCGGTGGAGTTACCGGTGTTTCTAACTACTGATCCTGTCCTCCTTACAGCCGACCAAGAAAACCAAGACCAGGAAGCTCCGAGGACACGTGAGCCACGGACACGGTCGCGTTGGTGAGTCCTGGTTTACCTGTATGCTCCTGTCCCTGGGGTACCGGGTCCGGCCGTGCTAACATGATGTGTCCGTCCGCAGGCAAACACAGGAAGCATCCTGGAGGCCGCGGTAACGCCGGTGGGATGCATCACCACAGAATCAACTTCGACAAATAGTGAGTGAATCCATCCACACTGTGGTTGTGGAGCTCATCTGTGTCCGCTGCACTTCTCTGAGGCTCGGATCATATGATGATGTGATGAAGGCAGTGTTTTATGTGGTTGAGCTTTAGTGTCTGAAACATGGGAGCTCTAAACATTTCACCATAAACATGCAGTGTTTTTATGGAATATTTAGAACAGGGGTGTTAAAATCATTTTAACTCCAGTTCCACATTCAGCTCAATATCTCGAGTGGATCAGACCAGTAATGTAACATAACCTGTAAATAATGGGAAATGACATAATGAAAATGGTCACATCTACAAACTCTCTTTTAAAAACGTGAATAACACTAACAACCTAGAGTTTCTTAAGGAAAATAAGTGCAATTTTAACAATATGGTTTCAGTTTATCATTTATACATGTACATTACAACTTACAGATCAAAGTGGATTTACAGATACACAAAACATGTAATAACAGGCAGAATATTGGTACAATTATGTTTCTTTTCTTGATAAAGCTCAACTAGTACATATTTAGCCAGGCTCTTCACATTTTTGGTGAAGAGATAGTTTGTAAATTTAAACACTTCAATGCAGTTTAACTTTTCTACACTAATACTAACCAAAGTAGCTTATTAGCTGTTTTCTGAGCTAAATGTGTGTGTGCAACAATTACGTCTGTATCTGTCGTCACCTCAGCTTCAGTAATTCTAACTATGTTGAAAAGTGGCACCATTTTATCAAGAAAAGTGTCACAGTCTAGATTAGCATCTGACATAATGAACTCCTTGGCTTCGACAGGTCGCAGTAGGATAAATGTAAATGTACAGATCTGTGGTGCATTCAGTGACAGGTTTATTTTGATGTCACGGTATTGAAGTTGGGTCCATCAGATGAATACAGAGTGGAACGGTAGCTGGTCTTCGAATATTTGTATTTACAGGTGGTTTACTTTTGTCTGAGTCTGCATTTTTACAACTTGAGTCTGAAAATTATTAAATCTGGGGGAAAAGTAAATGCCAGTAAAGTGGTGACATGTTTCTTTTTGAACCACAAGTATCCAGTTTAGTTCAGGGACCAGTTGTGGATCTTACATAACCATGATGAACCAGGTTTAGGACAAACTGCACTGGATTTACTGATGTTCAGAATCAAAATAACCTTTATTGTCTTTGCGTTTTCAATGAATTTAGGAGTCCTTCTCCACTCAGTGGAACAATATGAATAAAACACCAATATGTCAGAAAATAACAATAGTATTATAAAATTACAGAAACTGACAACATAAGAAAATAGAATGTAGTATTTAACAAAATAAAATAAGAATTGACAAGTTGAATAAAGTAAAATGACATAAAATATTAATAGACACTATATTAAAAGTATTAACATAACAGTTAACCTGGCCAACCATCCATCTTTCTTAATGAGACATCCGTCTGGAATCGCATAACTTGAATCCAAATATGAAGGTGGGACAAACAGGCGGCGAGTAAACCAATCACAGATAAGACGGCTGTGATGTTATCACGTGATGAGCAGATCCCTAATGTCAACAAACCTCAGCATGTTTCCATCATGGTGTGCGGTGGTGGTCGAGTTGGAACTTTGGTGAATGATTACTGTCGCTTTTGTCAGAGAAACTTGAGAATACAGGGTGTAATCTGTAATTCAGTCCTTATTTTTGAATCAAGTAAACAACCGACAACTGTTGTAAAGAGATTTGTGGACTTGGAACTGGCTTTGGCGACAAAAAGAAATCCATGCATATGAGGTATTGTGAAACACCCACCCCCCAGACTTGTGATTGGTTGGTGTAGAACAGATGGTCCATATTTCACAGCGACTGTCCCGATTCCAGACTGTTTTCTCAGTATTGAATTCACTGAGAAAACTGGATGGCTGGCCAGGCTAATTAATGTATTATATATATCTGAAAGTATAAAAAATAGTACATTTATGTTTGAATTAATATTGCGTTGTTATTGCAGGAACCGAGAATTTTGCAATGACTGCAGGGGATTATTACATGACTTTATTGGACATAATTCATATCATATGGGGTTATTGCACATTATTGGAAGTGAATCTATGAGGATACATTGAGGGAAGTGAATGTACAGGATGTTTATGTTTAAAGGTGACTGGGTTGTGATTTTTACTCCTGCATCAACTCCAAGCTGTAAAAACTAATGTTAAAAACTGTCTTTACCGTCTGTCCCAGTAGACACGTCCCAGGTTTTTGATGGTTTCCAGTCATTTGTGTGTCTGTAGTGGAGGAATGGACGTCCCTGTCTGTATATGGATGTTCTGTTGGTCTGGTTCCAAACCACAGCTGACCATGTTCTCGTCTGTCCTCAGCCATCCTGGGTACTTTGGTAAGGTGGGTATGAGACACTACCACCTGAAGAGGAACGCGTCCCACTGTCCCACCATCAACCTGGACAAGCTGTGGACGCTGGTGAGCGAACAGACCAGGCTCAACTATGGCAAGAAGCCCGATGGCCCCGCCCCCATCATCGATGCTGTGCGCGCCGTAAGTCGACCTCAGAATCTGCTGTGGACACGTTGGACGGTGTCTGGTCATAGTTTATTCATCAGATGGTTTTGACTGTGGGTTCATGACGTCCTGATCTGGTGGAGACAATAACCTGGACGTGTCTCAGAAATGGAAGCAGATGTTGATCATGTTCCGGAAAAAAATCAGCGAAAGCATCTTTATTTAAAGTCCATGAAGATAAAGGATGTTCTGGTGCTCAGGAGACCCAGTAAAGTTTGAGCAACTAACAGATGAAGCTGTAACAGTTCAGAATCTGTTTGTTTGAACTTCATTTACACGTTCACTGACAAATGGAAGGTGAAACGGCTAGTAAATAATAACAAAGATCACCAACATCAAACCCTGAATCAGAGGCTGTTAAACTTTTAAACTGATTAAAATAGAATAGATTTTTATTGTCACAGGAACAATGAAAATTTGTTTAGTCGCAAAAAGGACAAAAAAAAATCACAGAAAATACTGAAAAATGTAAGCAATGTACAAAAGCTGCAAGGTAAAGGAAATGTATATAAATCACTAAAGTACTACTAAAATTACAGATGTATATAAAAAGCTAATTCTACGACAGATGAGAAATATGTACAGTTAATTATCAATTAGATTAAAAATCTGATCAGATTAGTTTCACTGACATTAATAGAATTCTGTCATTGTTCAGTGAAACGCAAAATTAGGATGCCGGTCTCCATGGTAACAGTGTTAGAAGAAATGCAACAAATGAAAGATTATGGAGAAATAAAGTCAGTGGATCTGAGTCAAAAATGTTCAGATTACCAATGTGTCTGTTTTATTCCAACCTTTCAAGTCTCTGTAAAATGACACGTCATCAGACCAGTAGGTTTAACTGGTCATGTGACTGACACGAACAGAAATGACTGGATGTTTTCATGGTTTATTTTGAAGGTCTGTTTGAATCAGATTTGGTTTTTATTCTGATTATTAGTGGACCCTTACAGCCTCTGGGATCAACTGTCCATGTTGGTAGAACCTGTGCAGGTTCTCCGGGTACCTGGGTTCTGTCGGTAACGGGCTCTGTGTTGTTCCTCCACAGGGTTACTACAAAGTTCTGGGTAAAGGGAAGCTGCCCAAACAGCCGGTGATCGTCAAGGCCAAGTTCTTCAGCCGGCGAGCTGAGGAGAAGATCAAGTCAGTGGGCGGAGCCTGTGTCCTGATGGCATAGATCTCCTGTCAGTGATTTTTCAGAATAAACTGTATAAATGGGATTAATGTGTCTGCCTGGTTTATCACCGAGGAAACATGTTGGGTTTTAGGATTCATGCAGAACCAATACTGGAACAGAGGAACAATGCCACCTGGTGGACAAACGAATATAACACACTATGTTCTATTAAAGTTCATTATTAATACAAGGTGAGAAACAATATCTCAGTTGTCTGTGTCCTGTACATCTAATGAATTGACAAAATAAGTCTTTGACCGTAAAGTTGTGAAACGTCCCCTACAGAGGACAAAAATAGGCCACTGGGTCTCAGGAGTATATAAAGAAGGAAATTAGAGTGACGATGAAATAATGAGTATACAAATGAAGGGAAGGTCACTAAATATGAGACAAGTAATTGGTATGAGGTCGAAAGTAAATTAGAAAACAAAGGGTGGAAGGAATAAAAACACTCAAATCACCCTAAAAAGGGGTAAATAACTGGAAGGATCTTAGAAGCCAAAGATCTGCAGAAGAAAACCAAAACGGATGAAATGTATATTCACTAGTGTCAAGTGAATGTGTCTTTTTGTGTTTGTGTTTTGATTGTTTCAGAATTAAAACTTTCTAAAAAAAAAAAAAAAACCAAAACAAGGGAGGCAAAAATTACTAAAGACACAAAAAAAACATGTTCACTAAAGTACAAAGACCAGTAAAAGTGTTTATTATGCTGGAATTTACTGAGGTTAAAGCTTATTTTGTACTAAAAACGAGAATAAGTATAATTACACCACAATTCATGGTAATTTATTGCTCTAGAATAAATAGTATTATTCAGTCTTATTTCACTAAGACTGAATTTAGTGAATATGCGCATTTATTAGATTTGAACTCACGGTAAGACAAGTTTATTACATTAAAATTTACGGTAAAAATACTGGTTTAGAGGACATTATTGTTAAAATATGTTCAATATTGAACTTTAATTATAACTCGGTGTTTCCGCTTCCGGTTCTTCTAAAATTTACGACAGGACGTCGTACGTACATGGTGACGTGTTGGGCAGGATTTCCGGTGGTGTGGTTTGAAAAACAGCAGCTCACGGAGCAAAACTGACGAGGAATGAGCGACGACAGGTAACAAACACACAACTGACAAACAGACACACACTCAGGTAACTGACGCAATGGCGCACGAGCAGCGGCCTGTTCACCCACTCGTGTTCTCAGGTGTTTTTTTCATCTTTTCTGGGGGTTTACGGTGTTTACCTGTCACTGGGAGGAGGTAATCCCACGCATGCGCAGTGGTTACGATGTTTACCTGTTACTTGGAGGCTGTAATCTCACGCATGCGCAGTGTCTGTCGGTGTACATCAGGGTTTTATTTAGTTTAATTCATGATGGTGTATTGTTTTGATTAATCATTTTATTCCTCAATTTATTTTATGAATCAGAAGAAAATTCACAAAATGAAACCAGTAAAAGAAACGTTCAGATCATTTACATGATTAAAAGTATTAATACACACTGAAAATACTGCACTACAGGTACAAGTACTGCATTTAAAACCTGCTGTCACTCACTTTATCTGTCTGATCAGAACAACCTTCATCTGATGAGTTTAACTTAGTTTAGCCCCAGTTTAACCCAGATCCACACAGTTTTAACCCAGATCCACACAGTTTAACTCAAACACAGTTTAACCCCATTTCAACCCGGTTTAACCCAGATCTTGGTCCATGTGATCTGAACCGGACCAATGGCGGGCCACACCTGGCTGGACTCCTCCCTGCGTCGCTCTGCCCGTCTGGGTCGGGAGGTTCTGGACCGGGCCTCCAGACGGAGTGTAGACTGGACCAGCACTGCCACGTCCCGGACCCCCACTGCCATTACAGACGACGAACCCCAAAGCTCCGCCCAGGTACGGACTGGCTCCGCCCCTCCACAGGTTAAACTGGTACCATGTCCCAGGTCGTCGGCCGGTCCTCAGTTGACCCGGTTCTTCTGTTTGTGTTTCAGAGAACCCATTCGGAACTCGACGACGCCTTCTCAACTATCGCAGAGTTCATGACCCTGACGACACTTCGGTGTAAAGTCCGTACCGTAGAACCAGAACCCGGAGTCCGATGATCTGGATGTTCTGATGGTGACCCATCTGTTTCTGTGTCTGCAGATGTTTTATGAGTCCGGTTGTTCCACCGACTCCGAGAGGAAACACGTGTCCAGGTTCCACTGTCAAGAGGCTTCTGGAACATTGTCGACCAAGACGCAGGTCAGAGGTCATCTGAGGGTCCAGACGGTCCTGCCTTTGGGTTCTGGGTTCTAATCCCTTCCTTCTGTCTTCAGGCTGGAGTTTCGGCGCCGGATGCAGACTTCTACATCGAGGTTTCACCAGGAACGTACGCCGTCAGTGCCAGCCTGCCCGAGGCGCCGCGGCAGACCCGGATGGTCAACGTCAACGCCGGCGAGAGCATCAAGCTCATCTTTGACCTTTGACCTCTGACCTTCACGACGATGCTCTGGAGCGTTAAAACATCTGTTCAGAACCATCAGTGTTTTTTTTTTTTTTAATTAATCTCTGCACGTATCGACTGTCAGTATTATCAAATAAAGTGTTCCAAGACCTGGTTCATGGTGTGTCTTCTGACCCGGTTCAGTGTGGTTTTTTGACCCGGTTCAGGACGTGTCTTCTAACCCGGTCCAGAATGTATTTTCTGACCTAGTTCACCCGTAGGCGCTGGTTCCGGTTCCTGAACGAGGTTGGGCTTTGAACTGAAGAACATCTCTGACATTTCCTCGTCTCCCCTTCGTTGCCGGTAGCGACAGGAACAGGGCGCTGTGATTGGGCGAGGCACTGAGTGGGGGCACAGGGCACCTGAAGGCGACGGGCCGAGGCATTGTCCATGTCATGGCGCCCCCTACAGACACAAACTGGAATGAAGCAGCTGCATCATCATCATAAAGCTAATGCCCCCCTGTACCCCCCCCATCCCCCCTTCCTGAAGCCCCTCCTCTTCTATGAACCTGCTGCTGTGATGATCAGTGATTGGTCCTTTCAGCTGTCAGTCATATTTAACCCCTTCCTGTCAGGTTGTGTTTCTGTTTGTTCCAATATATTAATTATGAATCTGTTTCGATCAGTGATGTGTTTTTATATGGAACTGATTGTTTTTGGGTTTTTTTACATAAAACACTTCCACTCCTTTAGTGTTTTCAGTTTATGATGTTGCACATGAATTTAAACCAAAGAACTCGACTCCAGACCAAAGGGTCATTTGGTATAATTTCATCCTCATTTCATGTACTGCAGTATTAATATACTTTTATTTACCACACTGTGTGTTTTATTATGTATTCTGTGTATTTCAGTTTTGTACATTGAGCTGAGTAATCGTAAAATTACCAGATGTGAAATCACAATGTTCTTCTCTGTTAATGGTAAATTAAGATGAATTTACTTTCACAAATTTAATTCAGTTTTATTAAAAAATGTATTTAAAAAAAACAAGATGTTTTTTTTTGTTTTCCTTGTGTGTTTTCATGAATCTATGTTTTATTGTTAAATTAATGTCAAAGCTGAGACTGAAATCGACCCAGTGTTAAAATCAATAAACCTGATCAGAATATGCAGCTGTTTACAACAAACGACTAAAAAACAGAGTTATTTTAACTAATGAGATGTTTAACAGTTCATTCATACTTATGTTTCATCTTTTTCTTTCTTTTTTTTCTTTTTTTTCTTAGCATTTTAAGATGACCAATGAACAAAAACAGCTTGTGGAAGAGAAGTGGAATTATAAAATTACATATAATACACTTGTTGTCATGTTACTGTCCCTTCATGAATATAAACCAAAATAACTGAATAAAAAAACATTCAAATTAGTAAATACAGGAAGTACTTAACGAGGAGACTTCAACGATAACCAGCACCGATGTTTGACCTACAACATGGACGTTTGATTGACAGGACACATGTCATGGTGTTGACATGATAAATGTCCATAAACATCACATTAAATGGAACAAACCCATCGTTTTCCGCCCTTTTGTCCACTTCTGTTTCTGGTGGCAGTGAAAACGTGTCTAGAGTTTCAGCATCATGTGACCCATTGCACATGCTCAGTGATGTTAAATAAATGAGTAAATGACACGATTGGACGAATCAGCTGAAAATGACGTCCATGCATCATGATGTTCATGGACATTTATGGAAATTCAGTTGATTAATTCACAGATTCTTTATATGAGTTAATGTATGATGTGTAACGTTCATGACCTCCATGGTTTTAATATTTGTCTTCTTTAACATGTTGACGTTGGCTTAGGGTTAGGGTTACGCAACTCATGACTCAGCATGTGTTTCTCAGACCTGGTCCAGGCCTGAGTCTGACCCACCTGGCTGCCGGTGCTGAGGTTCTGGTCCAGTTCTTCTCCAGTACCTCCAGGGGGGGCGTGGCCTCATCTTCACTACAGGAGGAGGCGGCGCCGTGGTCTCATCATTAGTAGAAGAGGAGGAGGAGGAGGAAGAGGAGGAGGAGGAGGAGGAGGAAAGCAGCTCAGGGTCACTCCTCCTCACATCTGTATCTCTGGGCTCAGTCCTGGACCAGGGCCTGGACCTGGACTCGGAGCAGGACCTGCAGCTGTAGCAGGAAGACAGTGGCGACCAGCAGCGGGACACGCAGCATCGGTCGCTATAGTAACCACAATGCAGCTCTCGGACTATCCGGTCATGATGAGGAACTGAAATGGACCAAACCAGACCAACGGGAACCAGAGACACAGAACCGTCCCACATCAGGACCCGGATCCCAGCTGTGAAGGAAGAGACACTGGGTTAGACCAGGTCCTGACAGACTCCGGGTCAGACCAGGTCCTGACAGACACCGGGTCAGACCAGGTCCTGACAGACTCCGGGTCAGACCAGGTCCTGACAGACACCATCCTGGGCCTGAACACACCCTGTTGTGCGTTGATTGTCTCATAGTGTTTGTGAACTGACCTGCTTCGTCTCCCTCAGAACCTGCCAGTCTTACAGTCCAACCTCCAGAACCGCCTTCGGTCCGTGTTGCGGGCAACACCTTCCCTGGGCCATATCTTTTTGGATCCAGTTGCCATGGTGACAGGACAGCATCCCCGGGTACCGGGCGGTGTGCGTGAGCCCTCGTGTGGGCGACCATGTCAAGGGAGCACACCATCTGCCGACAGGACCCGACCAGGACCGGACCGGGTCCTGGGTGGTCGAACTCGATTACCCAGACTCCTCTGCAGCCCTGGGGACAGTGTAACTTGTGACCTTCAGTCCTGATACATCATTGGAACAAACAAAGGTTAAAATACCGTTTTATCAGCAGTAATTAGGACCCGGATCTAATGTCAAAGGGCTGAACATCATCATTTAGAACAAAATGTATCTGAACCCAGGCGCCGCCCACATTTCACCTGGACTTCCTGAACCACGGTGCCCAGGTGGTATAGGCTGTCCATCTGCCTCCTGGCGAGCACTCGGCATCCTGGGAAAAACTCTGGGCCGCCGCAGGAGGTGAGGGGGCGGAGTGGATTACCCAGACTGCACCTGGACACACCCATAAAATGAACCTTTATGTTTGTGTCAGCAGTGTGTTTGACATGTGTAACTATGGAAACCAACCTGAGCAGAGACGTGGGGGCGGAGCAACAGCAGCAGCATGTGACTGGTAAGTGGCTGTCCACAGCACACAGAGGAGTCACCTGACAACAAGGAGGCGTGGCTTAAGGGAAGCTCATGTTTTACACATGTACCTGCAGACCTGGACCTCCAGTCTGATCCTCTTACCTTCTCCAGGTTTTGTTCCAAATCATCCTGAACCACATAACAACGTCCTCCTGTGGTCCGGCTCAGACTCTGCAGGTGTTCTGTGGCACCCCCGTCTGGTCCCTCTGAGGTCTGCAGGTAGAACACATTCAGGATCCGACCCCCTGCCAGGCTGGGCAGGGCCCCGAGGAGGACCCGGGGCCGGGGGGGCGGGGCCGTGGTGATCAGATGAACGGCATGACAGGCGGGGTCACTGAAGGCCAGGGTCAGGGCAGTCAGCAAATCCCTATCAGGTCCACAACCGACAGACCGGATCCAGGACAGAGCTCTGTAGACCATGTCCGGAGCACAGGGGAGCATGTGGTGGGACCAGGAACAGACCTGCAGAGACCACATCAGACCCTCAGAGTCTAGTCTAGCCTCTGTGGGACACATCAGTAATCTGTTTCCAGATGAACCCAGTAGAACCCAGGTCATGGTGGATCCAGAGTCCAAACTAAACATTGACACCGTCGTTGGATTTACAGGTGGGTTAGGGTGAAAACGGAGAAGAAGAAAATCAGCTGCAAATGGAACGATATCAGAAAGATTCACGAAGTTATAAACACAACAAACGTCTACAGTCTGAGAGGAAACAAAACCAGAGTTTGGATGAACCTTAGAGAACATCACTTTAATCTGTTGGATTATCAGAGGTCCCAGGAAAGGTCCGTGGAGAACCCCTCACATGCACTATGAGGAGTCTGAACCAGGTCTCAGACCGTTTTATGAAGGACTGAACAACGTTTGTATGGAGACAATGTCCCTCATTCTCCTTTTGAACGAAACTGAAACTTTAGCTTCCTTTTCTTCTGGAAACTTAGACCAGCGTTGGACTGAATGATCTTCTGTTACATGTTGAAGGTTGAACTCAAACTGGTTTTTATTTCTCCAACACGAACATGTGTTTTACTTCCTCTGTAATAAAGCAACAGTGTCCTGGAAAACGCTGAACTTTACAGACATTTCAGCTGTTTTCAGTGATGTTTAATGGTTGTTTTGTGGTTCTGGACTCTGGTTCTGAGACTCACCTTGCCTGAAGACGTGACGATGTTGAACAGAGAATCCCTGAGAGAAGCTTTGGTCAGAAGAGTCTGGATCAGCAGCCGCTTCGCTGATCCCAGATCAGCTTCATGGTCCTCAGAGATGTCCAGGGCGAAGGTCACATTGGACCCTGGACCGCCCATCAACACTGGAACCAGAACCTCAGAGGACGCCATCCTGTAGGCCACATAGAACCACATGGTCAGAAGAACCCTCAGACCACATCCACAACCAGCATTCATCTAGACCTCATAGAACCACATGGGTCTGGGTTACTGTGTACTGATACTTCCACAGTATTTCTAATGTGTATTATTACTTCCATTGAAGTAAACCTGAATCAATTTAAACCTTAATGTTAAAAAGAACATTCAGCATAAAATCCTCATTAAATCCATGTTTTGATTAAATAATTAATCAATCAACTGATGCATTGATTAAAAACAAACAAGCACAAAAATGAATAATTTTTTAGGCTGTTGCTTCTTGCAGTGATGTAATGATTTGTTGTTTTTCTTGTTAAAATCTGAGATAATGAATACTTGTGTTTTTTTTTTATTATTTATCTATGAATTTATGAATGAAATGAGTTTGAACTTCAACATGAACCACCGTAAAATGTATCAAACACTTTAACTACATTTAGCTGATACATATATACTAATATACTGATACTTATGTAATACTACTGAAGGAAGGTTTGGATGCAGTACTTTTACTTGTACTGGAGTATTTTCAGTTTTTTAAATATTTAAGTTAAAGGTGTGAAAACACAGACAAACAGTTGTTTCATTTCTGTCTGAATAAACAGTAAAAATTTGTAAAGACTCAGAGTTTTACCTGTAGCTTCTCACTCCCCGTCCCACTGTTGACGCCGTTTCCATGGAGAGGAGTGTCTCCATGGCGACAGGGGGGCTGATCACCTGTCAGTCAGCTAACAGACGTAGGTTCAGGTTCACATCCTGGAGATCCGAGCTTTGTGTGACGTGACAAACGACAAATGAGACAAAAACATAACAAACTAGGACAAACTACAACAAACCACCATCACATTAAGTTTAATATTGAGACAAAACATATGGGAAAAAACAAACAGGAAGATTTATGTTAAAAAGAAGATAATGTGTAGAAATAATAGCATCTGTAGTATATCAGTACTACATCTATACTATGTCTGTACCACATCTGTACTATTTCTGTATTAGATAGATAAATATGTTTTTGTCCTTCTCAGGAAAATTGTTTTCGCAATCCGTACAGCCCCGAGAATACAGCACATCACTCAAAAAAATAAATAAATAAATGTGTATACTCAGTATAATAAGTAGAATCTGTATAATCTATATCTATTACATCTGTACTATGTCTGTATGACATCTGTTGTATATCTGTTATCTGGTACTATAGTAAATCTGTAGTGTGTCTAGTATATCTGGTTGTATATTTGTAGTACATCTGGAATCTGTAGTGTACCTAGCAGTATGTGTGTGGTACATTTGTAGTATATTTGCAGTATTATTTAATTGTTCAGTTATTGTTTTGTATAATTTATTTTCTATATTTTTTCTTGTTGAAACAGGTTGTTTTATTTCTCTGGGTCTTTTTATTTTATTTCTGTAAAACACATTGAATGACCTGTTCTGGTAAAGACACCACATGTTCATTGTGTTGCTTTTGAACTGTGTGTGTCTGTTGTGTCTTTGTCAGGTTGTATTTGCCATCAGTGTTTGTTTTCTCTTTATTTGAGTCTAATTCAGTTTAGTTTCAATTTCATTCATAAATAAATAAATCAGTAAAATGTGACTTTAATTCACTTCATGCTGTGTTTTCAGAGTCTGGATCCGTGTGAGACATTAACTGGACCAGGTCTAAGTCTGGACCAGGTTCAAATCTGGATCAGGTTTAAAGTTTAAACCAGGTCTGAGTCTGGACCAGGTTTAAGTCTAGACCAGGTCTGAGTCTGGATCAGGTCGAAATTTGAACCCGGTCTGAGTCTGGACCTGGTCTGGACCCGGTCTTTCTCTGGACCCGGTCTAATTCCGTCTTTCACTGCATTGCCCACATTCCCCGTTTTTTTCCCACACGACCTTGTTTTCAACATGGACGCCGTAAAACCTCCGTCCCACCGCTGTTTGAGCGGCGGAGAAACGTACCGGTCCGCGTCCCGGAGGGCCCCGGCGGCCCGGGACCCACAACCGCGGCTCACCGGTTCGGAATTCGGGTCTTAAATGTGGATTTTCTCCGTCGACGCCGCGTATTTTCAGCCTAAAGCGCGAGACAATGCGAAACCCGCCGCGGAATGGCGTCTACCAGGGGCCCGGGAACGAGCATAACAACAACACGGAGGCGTTGCTGCTCCCGGTGAGTGCCGGACAAAGCCTCAACACGGACCGAGAAACAAACACCGGGCATCGGTTTAAGCACTCCGAGGACATTTCTAGAATCGCGGAAGACCATTCTAACGATCCGGGCAAAAACCGATCCTGTACGGAGCAGAAAAAACACGATTTGAATCCATTTTTATACAGGATTCACTGTTTCCACTGTGTGAAGGAGTGATGCTAACCTAGAAATGGACTGAATGTCATGTTTTTGAGCTTCTGTTTGGACTGCTTTTTATCCAGCTCGTTATAATAGTCTCCGGTGAATGTGGCAGTGCTTTCAGAGCCGGGCAGAGCGGTGCACATGTCCTTCTGGACTGTCTAATGTGCAGGTTGTGTTTATTTTCCTGATTCGTCACCGTGATTCTACCACAGGCGTTGAGGGCTCGAGCTGTAATGATTGACACAGCGCAGAGCCAATCGGGATCGCATTTGTTTGTGTTCGACCAATCACCGCATCTCGATTCGGCTTGGAGGGGGGAACTCGGATGGGAGAGTGCGCCGCCATACATGTTCCCGGTGTGCGGACGGAGCGGAGCGTTTCCTGCACTGGTGCATGGTGGTCGAACAGGAGGAATTGTTGGAAATTTCTCGGAGGTTAGTGTATAAATTGGTTTTTACCCAGTGTGCATTATTCCCACAGCCATCTCTGCACCGGGACGGCGCTGACAGGCAGCTCCACACACTCACAATCAGGCCGGAGAACCGACGAATAACCGACAAAATAAACCTGACATCCGCCGACTCAAAATGCTTATGTTATCATTAATTAGCTCTGGGTTCTTGTTTTCTTACTGCGCCGATGGTTCTCCGAGCAGCGCTTTTACGGAGCTGCTAGTTAGCCTCCCGCCGCCGAAAGGAGCCCGGTCAGACTCTGAACGACCCCGGGGGACGTTCAACCACCGGCAGACCGGTGCTTTTAACGCCACACGCCGATAATAAACCATAAAAGTGGTGACAGCGCCGGTTATCGTAGTTAGCGGAGTGTTAGCATGGTGGCTAAAGGGTTAGCCCCGGACATCATGTCTGAGCTCCCGTTCCTCTGAAGCGGTTTGGTGTTCGGTCCGGATGATGCTCCAGACGGCCTGTCAGTATGTTTACCGGGATAACACCGCATCTATCGGACACATAACCGGCTCCGCTGCCGAACCGTGTCCCGTTATTCACCGATATTTAATGCAAGTCATAGTATAGCTACATGTAGCTTAGCTAACGCGGAGGCTAATGTCAGATTGATAAGCGCCAAAACAGCATCAGAGACGAGCATAACAACAGTCCGTTCACTCGCCGAAAACACGGTAAATACACATATTCACACCCGTTAAACGGATCATTTCATTGAACCATCAGGAGCAGAATGAAACCGTCTGGATTTGAATCCACGTAAACGCCATTCTGTGAACTGTGGTGCAAATATGTCAAACTTTATCAAACACCTTCAGATCCAACTGGAGAGAATTCATTTTTTAAATGTGGGATCATATTCATTCAGTGTATTTTCACACATTTTTAGTGAAGCGGAGGAATGAAAATCAATACTTTAAAAAAAAATTGTGACTAAACTAAGTTTATTTAGTGACATTTCAGTTAAATATGTTGAAGGGTTGTTAAATCACCCAAAACACATACGTTTAAGCAACGATCGGTTTTATCTTTAATTTTTGTCGTTTTTACAAGAATTACCAACTTTAAATGTAAAGTGTTATGATGTGACGCTATACAAACAAAATTTGATTGATTACTTTGAAAGAAAAAAAAACAAACTCTTAACTTTTCCCCCAAATCTGTTTTAAAACTAAATATTTGTGTCTGAAAGAGACAGATAGGATTACATCACAGTTTGATTGAAGCCAGTGTCAGAATAATAATCATCAAACCAGCCATTATGGTGATGATAACAGAGCATCCATTAGCTTCATATTAAAACTTGTGTAAGAACATTTGGTCAAACTAACATCTATATCATAATACTGGAAGACCTCAGAGCGTGTGTGTGTATGTATCTGCATGGTTCTGAGAAACTGAGATGTTTTTAACTGGCTGATTTGGTGCCTTCAGTTGAGGAACTGTCCCATCTTCATATTAAATATCTCGGTAAGTTGATAGGACCAATATTTTGGGAGATATTAGTCATTTTGGAATACAATAGTCTTATAAGCATGTTGCTATGCCCATGACAGCTGATGGGAAGCACAGTACCACACTACATGACGGGAAATGAGGTTAAAAATAGGAACAATGCATTTACTAACGTCAGTCCCTATATATCAGGATTGATATATTAATTGTTGTTTAAATATTAAAGAATGATTTACCAAACAATGTTTATGTCAGTACTAATAAAATATAGACTCACGTCTTTTCCCAAAAGTCACCTCTCCCCAGCATAAAAACTACCACATCTAGAACCCGTGGTTCCCCACAGGTCAACACACTAGTGAAATATAAATCAACAAAATGGCAATGAACTTGAACTTGTACAACTAAATAAATATTCATGTCCAGTAAGGAACATAAACGTACACAGCGTGACCTGTTTTCTACAATGATGAGTTCATAGATGAGCGCCTCTATAGTTGTCTCATTTACAATCGTGTTGTAAATGTAGAAAAAAAAATATCTTGCATCTTTTTAAACCTGTATTCATTCAGGTACTGTTCATTAAGGATCATGTAAATCTAATTCTTCTCATTTGACACATAAATCATGTTACATTTATGTTAAAACTATGGATGGACACTCAGTGAACTTAATTGTTTATTCTATTTAAGTGCTGCCTCTTGTCCAGGTCGTCATTGAAAATGAGGATCAGTTCTCAACTAACTTACCTGGTTAAATAAAATAAGTAAATAAATGTGCATTTAATGTGTTGCAACAAACTGCATTTTACTGATCAAAACATGACACTGAAACAACTGAATATGGTCTGGATTTGTCTTACGTTTCAGTATATTCACTTAAAGTATAGTATTTGCATCCACACTGCTGTTTCATTGGATTAGAGACTATTGATCCCACGATGTGGAAATTAAATGGTTAAGGCAACGACAGAATAAAGTACAAGAAAAAATATGTATGCATAAAGACAGTGCAATAGATAATATAAAATAATAGAATATAACATCAGATATTAAACCAAATGAACCATGTCTCAAACACTCCTTTAATCAAGGAAATATGAGATACACTTACAAGAAGTTATTTGATGAGATTGTAATTGATAATTAGTAGACATTGTTATAAACTGTTACAGGGTCTGGTCTAATGTTTAACAGAACAATTTGACTTATTTGGATGTTTTTCATTGATCTTTTTTTATCATTCAGTCTATGGTACACAATAAAATGAAATACAGATACCCAGGTTTTTGTAGCATGAGAAAGATAAAAGGATAGAAATTTAAATAAAATATAAGGTAAATAGGATAGAACAAAAATTACCACAGGATGTGCAAAAAATAATAATTATGAAGGAATAAATTAGCTTTTTTAAGACTTTCAGCCCATTCATCACTGACTTTGGTCAGACTTGACGTGGTACCGAGTCTGTTGACAATGCCTGCACTGACTTCTGTCCTCAACATAGTGCTGAGCTTGTTGGTGATACGTTCACTGACTGGTATCCTCAATGTGGTGCTGAGCTTGTTGGTGATGCGTTCACTGACTCATATCAATCGATGCGGTGCTGAGCTTGTAGATGATACGTTCACTGACCGGTATCCTTGACATGGTGCTGAGCCTGTAGATGATATGTTCACTGACTGGTATCTTCCATGTGGTGCTGAACTTGTGGAAGATGTGTTCACTGACTGGTATTCTCAATGCAGTGCTGAGCCTGTAGATGCTGCATTCACTGACTGGTAACCTTGACATGGTGCTGAGCCTGTTGATGCGTTCACTGACTGGTATCCAGGTGGGGTTTGACATTTGTCCTGTTGTTTCCACAGCAGCTGAAGCATGCTCTTAGCCCAGATAAACCGGGATTCCCAGGGAATGGCAGAGTTTCACGATGCAGACGGTCAGCCAGTCACACTCTGTCTGACCGAGGCCGTGACCGTAGCAGGTGAGCCTCTGGACTCCGCCTCCACCCACACCTCCACGTACGGGCATGTTAAAAACCAGCACAAGAATCAGAATCTGATGAAGATCAGCAGCGACACTCACATTTATCACATCACACCATCAGACACAGTACATCCAACCAGACAGGTCAAGGTCTGCACTGGTACCTGGTCCAGGTCTATACTGATACCTGGTCTAGGTCTGTACTAGTCAGTGCTCTACAGATGTCCTCCTTTAACCCAGTGGATTGTAAAGACTGTCCTCCTCCCCTTCGTCATCGACTCCTCTCTTTTTACACCAGGGCTGTCAAACTCATTTTAGTTCAGGTTCCACATTCAGCCTAATATGATCTCAAATGGGCCGGAGCAGTAAAATAATAGCATATTTGCTCATAAATAATCATTTTTCTCTTTGTTTTAGTGCAAAAGAGAAACATTATATCATGAAAATGTTTACTTTTACAAACTGTCTTTTCACAAAAAATGTGAATAACATTAACAACCTGAAATTTCTTAAGAAAAAAAAGTGAAATGTTACTATGCTGTCTCAGTGTATCCTTTACACATGTGCATTATAACTTACAGATCACAGTGGATCTACAATTACACAAACATTTAGTAACAGGCAGAATATTAGTACAATTTTAGGCTTTGGAATTTGAATTTGTCATTATTTAAAGGTTATTCTGCTATTATTTTTCTGCTCCAACCCATTTTAGATCACACTGGGCTAAAATGAGCTTGACATCCAAGGGTTAATATTTTCAGTGTAATTTTTGCACATTGCAAATTCATCCCAGGGACCAGATTGGAATCTAGGGTGGACTGCTTTTGGCCCAGGGGCCGAATGCTGCCCTGTCTTAGAGGAGACACAGACTCGTCCTAAACCTCCTCATTAAACATGTTGCAAAAGTGAGATATTCTTAAAGATGGAGCTGAGGTTGAATTCACAAGTGATGGTCGAGGACGTATAAACAGGTAAATCAGAAAAGTCTAAAACTCAGTGTCAAAACTGAATTTGATTCATTCAAAGAATCACAAACCAGACCTGGAGAAGTTCTACTTCTGTCCTAGAACAACAGTGGACATGAAGTATGGAGACAAAGTTGTGTCCAAAAGTCTAAGCCCCCTTTAGGTTTATAGTTTTACAAAGTTATAATGACCATAGTTACGTTTTCCTCAGTCTCTGTATGAAAACACAAGCATCTGTAATATTCAAGAAGTATGCATCAGGTCAAATGTAAGTCTTTTGTCTGAATGATCTCCACCTACTTTCATATTAATATATAATAGAATAAATGGGTCTGTGTCCTCATCATGGATTATGTACTGGCGTCCACCTGGAGACGTCTGATATTATGGTGTGTGTCCTCAGACGGCGATCAGATGGACAGCATGGACACGGTGAGTCTGCAGGCCGTCACTCTGGCCGACGGCTCCACAGCATACATCCAACACGACTCCAAAGCGGCGTTTTCCGACGGGCAGATCATGGACGGACAGGTGATCCAGCTGGAGGATGGATCCGCTGCCTACGTCCAACACGTGTCAATGCCCAAAGCAGGTAAAACACACAGCGTCCTGTTCCGAGGACAGACGTCCCACCACGTATCATTTCACACAGGCTTTAAATTAGAACCAAACATCCACCAAACACGACATCACAGTTTCACTGCCTTGAAACGGTGTCCACGGCAACAGGCTTTAACTCCTTCTGTTATTTATGTTTGTTGGTGAAGGAGGAGACGGTTTACAACTGGAGGATGGACAGGCTGTCCAGCTGGAGGACGGGACGACGGCGTTCATCCACACACCCAAAGGTAACGGCCAGAAAACCAACAAGCCCTGAACGCTCACATAAAACACCTAACGGATCAAGCCGACGCTGCCGTTGGTAACCATGGCGATCACATCATTAGAGCATCAGTTGAACATGTGGGAAACAGCGTTAACCCTCCGGTATCAGAGAGATCTGTCCTAAAACACCTGAATCACATGATCTGCACAATGTAGTAATATCAAAAGGGTTTTCATACAGGTTTTTTTTTAAATCTTTATTTAACCAGATTGAGTCCCATTGAGATCGAGGTCTCTTTTACAAGGGCGACCTGGCCATGAAAGAATACAGGTTTAAAACACAGGTAAAGAGTTTGTTTTTAACTTTTTTTTTGCAGTTTCTTGTATTTCATCAACTTTAGCCAAAAACAATCAACCAATCAATGAAATTTTATTCAGATACGCCACATCATAACAAAAGTTATCTCATGACACTTTCCATTTAGAGCTGTTCTAAACCAGACTCTTAGGCCAATTCGGACACCAATAGAAACAAAAATACCAAATACTCAATAACTGTCATATTTTTAACCCTTTAAATGCCATGTTTATAATGTCATCAAACCATACTTATTATGCAAAAACACATTTTCTTACCCAATATTTGACAGAAAAATTGTATTTGTTGTGATTTTTTTTTCCTCCTAGCATATGTCTATGATTAATTCCAACATTAGTTAATATACATTATTATTTTTTGTGCTAGGTCAAATGTTGTAAAATGTGTCAGTGTGCATTTTGTATTCACTTGGTAGAAGGTGTTAGTGTAGGAATTTAACACTGTTTATAATATGATGATTTTAGTGGATGGGTCAGAATTTTATAAATTATACAAAAATGAACAACTTTTGAATTCTGACCTAAAACAAATTGTGGAAAATAATATGACCTTTAATAATATGAAGTGCAAAATGTGCATAATATGCTCACATGGATACCGGAGGGTTAAATTAAGGTAAAACCACGTAAACAGAACTAAATGGCGGCTGTAGATTTAAGTGGACTCTACGTAGCCTTGTGTGTCTGAGTGGGTTTGTGTTTGTGGGCGGGGCAGATTCGTACGACCAGTCTGGCCTCCAGGAGGTGCAGCTGGAGGACGGTAGCACTGCCTACATCCAGCACACGGTGCACATGCCCCAGTCCAACACCATCCTGGCCATCCAGGCCGACGGAACGATCGCAGACCTGCAGGCCGAGGCCGCCGCCATCGACCCCGAGACCATCAGCGTCCTGGAGCAGTACACTACCAAGGTACCGCCCACCCAGACCCGCCCCCTGAAGCATCCCAATGCAGACTGTTGCCTTTGAGTAACGCTGTCTCCTCTTGGCAGGTGGAGAACATTGAAAACCCCCTGGGCTCGTTTGGCAGAGTCGAAGCAGACAACGGCGTCCACATGCGGGTACGGAACCAGATCAGAACCGTTCACGTGTGTCCAGGTGGAACGTCGGCTCTGATGTGTGTTTTTCACAGATTGTATTACAGGGTCAGGACAACAGACAGGGACGGGTGTCCAACGTGGGGGAGAAGTCATTCCGTTGTGAATACGAGGGCTGTGGAAAACTCTACACCACCGCCCACCACCTCAAGGTCAGTGGGCTGGGGGCGGGGCCAGGGCTGGGGCTTTGCCGGGCTTTTAAGAACCATTTCGGTTTGACAAATTAGCCCTTTAATCCCTGAGACAGTATTTCAGGTAAACGTGCTGCTGTGAATTAGCGTCTGTTGAACAGTTTAACAGTTGTAACTCGGTAAAGAGCCGGTGCCGTTCTGGAACCACCAGGGCTAGTATTAAACAGAATGAACTGGATGGAACTTTGGTCCTGGTTCTGGTTCTGAACCAGCTGTGGTGGAAAAGGTCTGCCCCCCCAATCATATGTCGACGCCTCCTTTTCCTGAACCGTGGTGTTTGTTTTCTACAGGTACATGAACGCTCCCACACCGGGGACAAACCATACATCTGTGATTATCCTGGATGTGGGAAGAAGTTCGCAACAGGTACATTTAACGCATATTTAACCCATAAAGACCCAAACATCCACCATCGACCAGAACCATCTACTGATTTAAACTGTTTAATACCTGCTGATCCACTAATCCTATCAATGTATGTAAATAATTGGTGTAAAATACAGTTCGTCATCAGATATGACCCATTTAGATGTTCAGAGGATCCGTAGTTATTGTGGAAACACCGTCTTCTACAACATTGATTCACCAGTAAAACCCATGGAGTTGGATCAGTGAGAGTGGATGGAAACACTGGATTTTATATATATTAATAAATAACATGAATAAGAACCCTACAAAATTATAAATAATGTGGAAAAAATTTGCAAAAAATGTACTAAAATTAAGTTAAAAATAAACAAAAATGAATAATAAATCAACAAAATAAGTACAATAAGCCACAAACTGAAGTAATTTGGAAAAAAAAAATTAAAAAGGGCAACAAAATGAACAAAAACAAATAAAATGAGCAACAACAAATAAGAAAATGAACAAAATAATACATAACATGGAGAAAATAAGCAGCAAAATTAATATAAAAAAAAATTAAACATTGACTCACCAGTAAAACCCATGGAGTTGGATCAGTGACAGTGGTGGTAGATGCTTGTTTTTATGTTCACTTATTGATATCTTTGCTGAAAAAGTCACTATTTCTTGAGTTTTCTCTGTTTTGATAAAATAACCTTTGAATTTACTCTGAGTTTTAATGAACATCTACATGATCAGTGAATTAAATATAGGAAAATACAGGATTTACACTGAAAATACAAAATACAGAGGATAACATTAAAAACAAATGAAATATTAAATGTAGAGAAAGATTAATTTCTAAGTGTCCACAGAAGTAAATGTATGTTTTCAAGGGTTAAGTGTTTAGTAAAACTCCAGGTTTGAACAGAAACAGAAGAAAACACTGTTCCTCTGTTGGAATTAGGAAAATGAATCCACATATTTTAGGACAGTTAAAAACAAAACAGTCCACGACCCTAAACTAAACCGACCTCACTGATCACCTAAAGGCAGCATTGTTGTCAGTAGTGTGGGGTCAAAGGTCACATGGGTTTGAGTGCATGTGCTAATTGTACCACAGACCTGCCATCATGGGAAACAGAAGGAACGGTCATCTTCAAAAAAAAAAAAAACAACAAAAACCTTCAAACCAAGAATAAAATAGGACAAAACACACGGAAACGATGAAATATAAAGGCAAACAGGTCTTAGTTTATTAGGTATTACACATTATTTTATTATTTTTGATAATTTAGGTTCATTTCTTCATAGCAGAGTTGAGTCATAATGTTCTTTATTGACACAAGACTCATGATAAATTATCTAATATGAAATGTGTATATTATGGTTACTTAATATTAGATAACCATAATACACATATTTGATATTAGATAATAATGCACACATTTATGATTAGATAAAAAAAATATACACATCTGATATTAAATGTGTGTAAATTATTATCTAATACTGAATGTGTGTATTATTATTATTATTGTCAAATATTAAGTGTGTGTTGTGTGTGCACGTTTCAGGATATGGACTGAAGAGTCACTCGCGGACACACACAGGGGAGAAGCCGTACAGATGTCAGGAGTTAAACTGCTGCAAGTCCTTCAAAACCTCTGGAGACCTTCAGAAACACACTCGCACACACACAGGTACGTCACAGCACCCCCACCCTGCAGGAGGAGCTAATGCACACCTGAATGCAGGTTAGAGAACGTTGGAGGACAGTTGGTGGGTTCTATGTGGAGGTTCCTTCAGCTGTTACAAGTCCAGGGTTCTCCTGGGTTCAGCTGGAGTGAAGTTCCGCAGAACTAAACCAGAACACGGTCCAGATCCGTCTGGTTGGTCTGGACTCCTTTACTCAAGGTGCAACAGTTGAAATTCAGTTCAATTCAATAAAAAAAATTATTTGTCACCAGATGGAAATTAAAATTTCAAGGCACATATGAGCAGCATGATTACACAACCCAAGAAACTGTAAGAACATAATGTAAAAAAAAAAAAAAAAAAAAAAAAGTAAAAGGGTCAGATCTGAGGAAGTGTCCTCTAGAGGTCAGGACAAGACCTGAAGATGACAAAGATGAAGATATCCTCATCTTCATCTATGTCATCACCACCATGATGGTTTCGGTGATGATGGTTGTGGTGATGATGATGATGCCCAGGGCTGTGTTTGTGTTTCAGGTGAGAAGCCATTCAAGTGTCCGGTTGAAGGCTGCGGGCGGTCGTTCACTACGTCCAACATCCGTAAAGTCCACATCCGGACCCACACCGGCGAGCGGCCCTACTACTGCTCTGAGCCCAGCTGTGGACGCTCCTTCGCCTCCGCCACCAACTACAAGAACCATATGAGGATACATACAGGTGAGGCCTGCAACGGCGCCGCTGGTAGGGGAGGGGCTACAAACCAAGGGTTAAGTCCTCTTACATTTCATGGTCACAAAAGCCCTGAATGTAGACGTTAACGCGGAGTTATGAGCAGATCAGAAAAAGAACATTAAGTTAATAACAACAACAGAATAAAATACAAACTACAGCCAACAATGAAACACGTCAACACAAGAACATGAGCAGATGAGCGGTTTGTGGTGCAGGTTTTCTTTAGTTCTACAGGGTTTGGTCTGATTTACGCCATCAACCAGTACAGACCCAAACAGCCATCTTTGACCTAAATGTAACTGTTGAATACCTGTTGATCTACTCATCAATCCATGTAAACAATGGGTGTAAAATACAGTTTGTCATCTTTTTATGGTCATCGTGAATCAATGACAGTGGATGAAGACACTGGGTTTCATATATATTAATAAATAATATGAACCAAAATGAATAAAAATTCCTCCTAAATTATAAATAATGTGGGAAAAAATTTGCAAAACTGTACTAAACTGAAGTAAAAAAAGATAAAATAAGCAATAAAAATTAATAAACAGTCAAAAAAATTAATGATAAATCAACAAAATAAGTACATTAATGGATTTATGTTCAGTTAATGATAGATTTGACTGAAAATATCACTATTTCTGATATAATAACCCTCTACTTTAATCTGAGCTTTAATGAGCATCTATGTGATCAGTGAATTAAATATGTGAAAATACAGGATTTTCACTGAGAAAAATGAAAAAAAAAAACAAAAACAGGATAATATTTAATAAAAGGTGGTAAATCATTTAAGAAATATTAGAGAAAATTCATTTGGGAACTGACATAAAAGTAGCACTGGGTCTTTACGGGTTAAACTTTGACCTACATTTGACCTTGTAGGTGGTTTGATTTCATTCGTTCCATTGATTTCCACAGTTTTCATTTTTATTTCAGCTAATGACATTTTTTCAATGTTAATCCCACCACCTGATAAATATCACATCATTTCTGTTTTGAAAATCAAACATCCCTTTTAGAATTTAGCTCATTTAGCTCGTTTTTTATTCTAAGTCAGTCCATTGAACAGAACCTCGTCAGATCCTGAACCAATCCAAGCCGATCAGAACCGCTCATATGTTTGTGTTCTATTATTGATGCTGAACCTCAGAGCAGAAGTATCTAGCTCTGGTTGAATTCTACATGAACCCGCCTCATTCCCCTTCGTCTGACCTCTTACCCCTGTCCGTCCTCCAGGAGAGAAGCCCTACGTGTGCACGGTTCCGGGCTGTGAGAAGCGTTTCACCGAGTACTCCAGCCTGTACAAACACCACGTGGTGCACACGCCGTGTAAGCCCTACAACTGCAACCACTGTGGGAAGACGTACAAGCAGATCTCCACCCTGGCCATGCACAAACGCACCGCACACAACGACACCGAGCCTATCGAGGAGGAGCAGGAGGCGTACTTCGAACCCCCCACAGGTCAGTGTGGATGGGAGCACACGCCTCCACCAGGGGGCGGGGTCGGAGCACAACCACCGCCTTTAAACATCAGAGTAAATGATGCAGATTTAGGAAACTCAGCAAGTGCATGTGCAGTTGAATCAGATCTGTTTGTGAACAGACTCGTGTATTTGGTCTTAACGTTCTCTGAAAGGTTCTTATTGTTTCGTCTGATCAGACCATGTGACCACTGGTGTAGAACGTAACCAGGTGATGCTTTAACTCCTCCCCTTCTAATTCCAGATGCCATTGACGACCCCAACGTAAGTTACACTGCAGCGGTGATCGACGCCGAAGACTCGGGGTCGGAACAGCTTCCTGTCGAGAGCGCGGACATGGTTGCTCAGCAACACGTCGCCTTGGTAACGCAGGATGATGGAACACAACAGCAGGTAAATGAACATGGTGACATCATGGGGTTGGGGGGGGTCAGACAAATGGGGGGGTCAGCTGACGCATTTCTGTCCATCGTCAGGTCAGTATCTCCGAAGCAGACCTGCAAGCGATGGGTGGAACCATCACCATGGTAACACAGGAGGGCACAACCATAACCATCCCGGCTCACGAACTCGCCACGCAAGGGACCCACTCGGTTACCATGGTTACGGCGGACGGCTCCGATGAGCAGGTAAACATATCCCTTCAGTTCAGAGTATTTTTCTAACACCAGGTTCATGTTTGTCAGTGTTTATTTATAATAAACATCATCAGTTAAAAACATCCTGTTAATCAGACATTTAGATGTTTTAACGTGTCATTAAAGCAGATATTATCACATCGTTACTTCTCAACCCACCTGTACTCTGATGTAGGTCCAGTTTTGTTTTTTTGTTGTTTTTTTTTAACCTGTGAACATGTGATTGGTCTGTGGTCCTCAGGTGGCCATCATGACCCCCGACATGGCCTCGTTCCAGACGGTGGAGGAGGGGGGGTTCAGCCAAGACCAGGACGACATCCACCCCGTCACCCTACTGGCCACGTCCAATGGCACGCACATCGCCGTCCAGGTGAGGAGGGGTCGGTCTGGTCTGGCCCATGGTCCAGTCTGTGGGTTCAGATCCAGGTTTAAGGTTCTGGCTTTTACAAACACAACCATGATAAACCATTATATGAGAAGTTTATGATCATAACACGATATTTTCACCTTATTTTACTTTTTTACACCAGATCATTGATTTCAACATAGATCCTTGTTAAAACATTTCACTTTGTAAATAAATTATGATTTAAGTTATAAAATGAAAAACAAACTTTCACATTATTACATAAACTGTTTTAATTGGTTGACTCTAAACCTGAATAATCAGTTTTTCCACAATGATTAACTTGACATTTTTTAGAAAGTGATATTAAAATTAATGAACCCAGCGTCAGGAGAATCAGGATCTGACACTTTCACGGTAGAATCCACAAATAAGCAATAAAGGATCCACAAATAAACAAACGGATAAACAAACAGACCAAACCTGTGCTGAGTGTTGTATTTATCTGATACTGACGGGGGTTTCAGTCAGGACCGGGTGTGACCTAGTCTACATGACCCCCCTCGACCCCCCACAGAGGTATCTGAATAAAGAGGAGGGGCTCATTAGCAAACACACCAAACAAAAACTGGAGTCGCCTCGTCACTGATTTATTCAACTTGTTCAATTATAGTAGTTACCTGTTATTTTATAAATTTTAACACATTTATTATTTTTATTTTCTTTCACATCCACTGTGAATAATCAGTGAACAAACAGAGAAACTGACAATAAAAATATGTGTAAGTGGGTTAAGATTAACTGAGATAATAATAATTCAAATGTAACCATAAACCTCATTAATACGTTAAAATGAGACCAAACCAGACCAATAAAAATAACAGTGCTTCAGTCTGATACTGTGGAAAAAACAGTTCTTATTTATTTTGTAGGTTAACAGGTTTTCTGCTGCTAGTTTTGGTTTGTTGATGTCGTCATCTTCGACCTTTTTACGCTGACATGACTTTACAGAAACCAGTTTCACAGACAAACCAACGCAAAATTCTAACTTTAATGAGTAGAAAAATCCACAGCAGTGTCCTCCAGGCTTCAGTGGAAAACTAACAGGAGTTTATCATCAGTCCACACTGTTTCAGTCCTTGGCTTTTTTAATTATTATTTTATCTATTTTTATTTTATTTTATTTTATAGAGGTTAGAAGCAGTGACATGTTTTACATAGCAAAAACATTACAGTTAATAAAAACAGTAAATATACAGTCAAATTCCAGTGTCAACACTTTTAAACACTACATATATAGAAAAGTGAGAAGGTGCAAAATAAACTCAATGTACCCAGTCAACGTATGTTTTCATGGTGGTTCTGTCAGTTTGTAGGTGGTGGATTTATT
Source organism: Apogon hyalosoma (assembly GCA_037367295.1). NCBI lineage: Eukaryota > Metazoa > Chordata > Actinopteri > Kurtiformes > Apogonidae > Apogon > Apogon hyalosoma. The sequence goes on along the minus strand of JAPQRP010000025.1, from coordinate 816,561 downwards.
TTATTTTACTTTATTTGGACCAGGTACAGCAGCTGTGTTTTAGTTCAGGTTCCACATTCAGACCAATATGATCTAAAGTGGATCAGACCAGTAAAATAATAACACAATAACTTATAAATAATGACAACTACAAACTTTTCTTTTTGTTTTAGTCCCAAAAAATAACATACTATGAAAACATTTAGAAATTTAACAAAAAAGATGTGAATAACCTGAAAAACTGACATTTCTTAGGAAAAATAACTGCAATTTTAACAATATTATGCCTCAATTTACCATTTATACAGGTGTATTACAGATTACAGATGTAAAACATTTAATAACAGGAAGAATATTGGTCAAATTGTACTTATTTTTCTTTAGACATTTCAGGTTGTTCATGTTTGTTCAGTTTATTCACATTTTTGTAAAGATAGTTTGTTAATGTAAATATTTTCAAGTAATTTTACTTTTTTTTACACTAAAACAAAGACAAAAAAAAAGTTGTAGTCATTATTTATAGGTTATAATGATAGCATTTTACTGATCTGATCCACTTTAGATCATATTGGTCTGAATGTAGAACCTGACAGTGTAAAGTCACCATGGGCCCGTTTGGACCCTTTGGCGGCTGGTTTTTGCCCACGGGCCGTATGTTTGATGCCTCTGACTTACAACATAAGACAGTTCAGTTCAGTCTGTTCAGGTTTTTTTTTCTTCCTCCTGTTATTCATCAGCCTGTCGTTTACAGAAGCGTCTCATCTGTGTTTTAATGAATGTGTGGAACGTAAGCACTGATAATGATGGTAATAACTACGACTGATTAGATGTATTTACAGACCGAAGAAAACAAAGCCTCCTGTGACTGATCAGAGTCACATAGTTTAAAGAGAAGAGCGTTAACATGACACTGGGCCTAAGGGGGTCAGAGGTCAGGGTGGACCCACCCCCATCTCTAATCACTCTGTGAAAACCGGTTCATTAGGTTTTATTCCCACTGAAGGTTTGGTTTGTGGATTCAGCTCAGTTTGACAGGTTCATGTTGGGTTTGAGTTTCACTTCAAGGTTTAGACGTGAACTCACACAGATTAAGACAGAGGTATCTAACATGAGGCCCGCAGGTCAACACTGGCCCTCCGAAGGGTTCAGTCTGGACCCTGGTGACTTTACAATTAATATAATAAACTAAACAATCATTTACAATCATTTTCGTTCAGTTCCACTTTCAGATGATTTAAAGTGTTTTAGATCAGTAAAAAAAAAAATAACAGAATAACCTATAAATAATGACAAATACTTTAGCTTTTGTCCCTGTTTTAGTGTACAAAAGTAAAATTACATGACAATTTTTACATTTACAAAATATCCTCTAACAAAAAAATGTGAATAATATGAATCAGTGTAACTGTACCAATATTCTCCCTGTTACTAAATGTTTTGTGCACTTGTAAATCCACTGTGATCTGTAAGTTATAATGTACATGTGTAAATAAGTCTTTGAAAGGTATTAAATTTGATTTGGTAGGTCTTAAGGTCTGTTTCCATAAACTTGTTGGCTGTATTCTGTTTAACTGTGTTCAAGCTGCAGAGAAAGTAAAGTTAGTAAATTTATAATGAAACTTGGAATCAGTTATCGCTAACTTTGCAGAAATTATCCCAGAACATTCAGCCCAACACACTGCATCGCCCAAGAAAGCTGTTTTTGTATGGTTGTGAAATAGGCGTTAAATTCTAAGTAGTTTTAAAAAGGTCTTAAAAAGCCTTAAATTGAACTTGTGTAAACCTGTAGGAACCCTCCTGCTCCACCTGCCCATTTACACTCACATTTACAGACTAAAATATGCCGCTCATAAAGTGAATGTCTGGTTCTACGGTGACCTGGTACTGACAGGTTCTACTGGATCTTTTACCTGAAGGTAGTAACTGGATCAACTCTGTCGGACACGTTTGACTAACCTGTTCTGGTTCCGTTTGGTTCTGTTCAGCTCAGTGATCAGCCGTCGCTAGAGGAAGCCATCAGGATAGCATCGAGGATACAACAGGGAGAGTCGCCGGGTCTGGACGATTGACGGATGCAGAACCCGGAGGCCGGCGCCGCTCCACCCCAGTCTTCCTCCACGGTCATTTTCCACCGATGAACTCCGCTTTTACGTGTACATAGTATTTTGATAACTGGACTTCTGCTTGATGCTCTTTCTTCCTCCTCGTTCCAGACGACGAAGGGGAAACGCTTTATAATGTTAATGGTGCACAGTGCACAGGGCAGTGTACAGCTAATGCTATTTCTAATAAAAAAAGACAAAATGTGTGATTAACTGATGGATGTTGTACATCCGAGTCTTGTTTTCTGACAAAAATATCAGCGATTCAATAAATGATGGAGCGATAATGACCAAAACCAGGAAAATTAATATTTAATTTATCACAAACCTGATCAACAATGGACAGTTTAATATTGATGGATGTTTAATAATCATACATACTATTGACAAAATCAGAACATTGTATATGTCAATGCAGATTTTGTTAAGTATAAAAGGATCATCTAGAGCACGGGGGTCAAACATACGGCCCATGAACCAAAATCAGCCGCCAAAAGGTCCAATCCAGCCCATGGCATGAATTTGTGAGATGAAAAAATTACACTGAACATATTTACAATAAATGGTGTTAAAATCATTTTAGTTCAGGTTCCATGTACTGCCCAATTCGATCTCAAGTGGGTTGGACCGATCAAATACTATCATGTTAACCTATAAATAATGACAACTACAGATTTTTCCCTTTGTTTTAGTGTAAAAAAGTAACATTACACGAAAATGTTTACACTCTCAAACTATGCTTTCACAAAAAATGTGAATAACCTGAAATGTCAGAGCAATTGTACCAATATTGTGCCTGTTATTAAATGTTTTGTGTATTTGTAGATCCACTGTGATCTGTAAGATGAACTGTACATGTGTAAATAATAAACTGGCAGAATATTGTTAAAATAACACTTATTTGTCTTAAGAAATTTCAGATTGTTTATGTTATTCACATTTTTTTAAAGGGTAGTTTGTTGATGTAAAACACTTTCATAATGTAATTTTACTTTTTTCACACTAAACAATAACAAAACTTTGGTGTTGACATTATTTATAGGCGATTATTTTACAGTTTTGGCCCACTTGAGACCATATTTGGCTGTGTATGGCCCCTCATCTAGAGTAATAATATTTCTCTTTTTTTTGCACGTTTTACTCCATTAGTAGTTTTATTTACTGTCACTAGTTAAACCGTTTATGCGCATTAATTAATAATCCTTCACTAAAAGGCTAACATTGGGTTTTAACGTACAACTAATTTCACTTTGGATCCATTATTTACATCCAAAGTTGACATTAAATAAGAATAACCTGTCACTGCAGTTTCTATGCACCGTTTCCTTTTCTTTTAATTCGGTTCTATCTCGTTTTAATCTGGTTCTAAATCAGTTTAACTTGAAACTCGTTTTTAACTCGGTTCTAACTTTAAATCTTGGTTCTCACTTGTTGTGAATCGGTTTTTAACTCTATCCAGCTGGTTCTAAGTCATTTTAACCTGGTTTAATCTTTCTATCTCATTTGGACCTCTTACTAAATCGTTTTAATCCGGTTTTAACTCATTCTGATTAGGTTTTAAGTCGTTTTTATTTATTGTTTTACTGAAACCAGTTCTTTCTCTGCTCAAACTCGATTCTGTCTCGCTCGTACTCAGCTCTGATTCGGTTTAACTTGTTCTGACTCGGTTTTGACACGGTTCTCCGTCGTTCTAAGTCGTTTTTTTCCGGGGCCTGACTCGGTTTAACTCGGATTACTTCGGCTCTGACTCGGTTCGTTTGATTTTCGCGGCTCCTTTGATTAACGCGACGCCTCCATTGTTCTTCCGTTCGACACAGGCTACGTTCGCGCCAGTTTGTTGCCGTACCAGGGGTGACGTCACGCCGCAAAACGCCCATCTTTTAAAAATTTGTACACGACCTCGGATTGGCCGCCCTGGCTCACGTGACCAACGGTCGCGGGAAGTCCTCTGCCAGGCGCGTGACGGAGGAGGTCGGTTTCGGACTCATTCATAGTTTGTTCGTAAACATCGGTTCGGTTTTGACGCACAAAGTTGCGGTTTGGTCCGTCGGCGGCTCCGTGGAAGGTCGGGCACCGGTACTGACAGTCTGCCCGGACGGAGGAGGCCGGTGTTGGGGTGTTTTTGCGTCAGTTCGGGTGCTTTTTCCTCGGTGGCTCACGCGGCCCGTGCTGTCGTGGATGGGCGTGTTGAACTAACTTTTCCCGGACGTTAACGGAGCTTTAACGGACTAACGGAAAACTCTGGACTTCTTCAAACTCGCGGAGCCGTTATTTATTCACCGAACTTTTACTTTAAGGCAAAGCGGAGGTGTCCGATTGGTGCTTGTGTCGATAACCGACGCCGAGCGGCTCAACCGCGTGTTTTGTCGCTCTTGTACCCGGGCTTTAAAGGCTAAACATGTCGGGCTTCAGCCGTCGTCGGTGCGGGTCCGGGTCTCCCTCCCCGACCGAGCGACCGATCCGACAGAAGCTGCACTTCACGTCCAGCGACGGGGAGGACGAGCCCATTGAAGACGTCAACAACAGCACCGGAGGCGAGTCGGGCTTCACGGAGCTCGACTCCCCGGTGCCGGTGCGGAGGAGCCGGGACGCGGCCATGAAGCTGCCGGAGGGCGGCAGCAGCCCCCTCAACCAGTCCGGCGGAGACGACGACGTGGAGCTGTGGGACGAGGAGGAGGGCTTCGGGTCTCCATCCCACCTCCGGTCACCGAGGAAAGGCCCCCGGCTGTACGGAGGCTCCCCGGAGCGGCCCCCCTACGGACCGGACGACGGGGAAGGGTCCAGCTCCCCCATCCCGGACTGCCCCGACACACCTCCGCACAAAACCTTCAGGAAGCTGCGGCTGTTCGACACCCCACACACCCCGAAGGTCAGTGTCCGTCCTCCGGTGAACGGTACCGGAGACACCGGGGAAGGGTTGGATAGAAGGAGCATGTTGGGATTATGGGGTTTATTCTGTTTTTTACATCCAAACCCCTGAAATTATGACACCTCTTCAAAACTGTTTTACACCTTAAGTTTCACTAAACTTTTTATCTTTAAACATATTTAACCATTGAAACAACAATTTAACATTTTCTCTAAAGCAAATGACTGAAATATGTCTAGTGAAGTTAAAATAGTCAAATCTAAAATAATCACACGTGCGACAGATTTTAGATCCAAATGAATAATCAACCTACTGAGTTTTTAATAAGTTTAATGTATGGATTTACAGTAAATGTCTAAACAGATAATTTGTCAGTTTCAGGTGAATTGTTGGACTAATGAATGGTAGCTTTCAGATGTTTCATCTCGGGTGTAGGTGGAACCCCATTCAGTTAAAGAACAGTTAGTTCTGTTTATGTAACCTCCAGTGTTCAGAGTTTGGGTTCCTTCATGTTCTTTTGCTGTGTCAGTTACCGACACACTGACCTACTTAATGTACAACTGTACTATTGCATAATCCTCCCAGATGATGGTGGAGGGAGGGGTGGTCTCTGCCTGGGCATGTTTTCATCAGTCTTTACTGAAGCATATGTATTCATACCTCCAGTTGTCTTTTTACTTTATCAGGTTTTCTTGTTTATATAAAGGTAAACACTTCTAAATTGTGTGTCTCTTTTTCCTGGTCTTCTTCAGAGTCTTCTGTCCAGGGCCAGGGGTTCTGGAGGTCCTGGATCCTCCAGCAGGAGAGTTGCCCTGTTCAAGAATGTGGAGGCTTCAGGAAAGTCACTAACAGACAGCAGCAGGAGGCAGCCCACCCCCCAGGTCAACTTTAACCCCTTCACCCCCGACTCCCTCCTCATCCAGTCAGCCACTCAGCAGAGGAACAACAGGAAGAGGGCACATTGGAACGAGTAAGTACAGGGAACGTATATGGATTTACTCACAACTACATGTCAACCTGTCCACGAAACATCACATCAAACATTTAACTGGTAGAAGTTCCTCACGTCTCATTTCATTGTTATGTCTTGGCCTGTTCTTCACTGAAGTCCATATTTTTGATCTTCTAAAGCTGTAAATAAAACTTAATGTGTCTTTTAACCTCAGACTGTGGACATCTGGCTGTATATTGATTAGACATTGATTAATCAAACATCATTAAAACATTATTCCTCTGGAGATTTTTAACAAAAATGCAAACACTGACCATCTTATTTGTCAGAAAAAATTCACTGTGAATACGTCCTTGCTTTAATTAATTTGCCATGATTTCCACGCTATTTTTGTTTATTTTCAATTCATGTTTGTCTTAAGTTCACGACTGAAAAAATCCCATTACATTTCTTTGTCCGCATTTTGCCATTGTTGGAAACTGATTAATCTGTTTGACAAACTCTCTGTATCAGCAGAACGTGACTCTGTTGGCCAGTGGATAATGTTCTTCTCAAATAGAGTTGTGGTTAAAACAATGAAATTTACTTTTGACCGTTTGATGTTCAGTGATCTGAGTTATTTATTTGACTCTTTATTATGTCATCTACTTCCTGTCGAAGTGAAAAGTAGTTGATTTCTAGCAGCCTATTAATCTGTGATCAACTTCCTCCTGTTAAATCCACGATGGATCAACCTCTGCTTTATACTTTATTTCAAATTGGTAATCAAATGTAGATTAGATTAGTGACTGACTGTCAAAGAGATAAAATGTATTTCACTACTATATCTATGAGGAATACCATCATATTGGTCATCTAACCCTCCCTCTGTGCAGACGTATACATGCCACATCCTCTACTTGCAAACATTTACCTTCACAGCTTGAATCAGGAGTTGATTTGACCTCGGTTGTCCCATTGGTGTGCCATGCGCTCAGGTTCTCCCATCAGTATGTGATACATTCAGGTCCTCCTGTGGGTGTGCGATGCATTCAGGTTCTCCTGTAGGTGTGCAGGTGTTGTGTGCAGACTGATCTGACTTCAGTGTTTTAACAGTGATGAACACCTTCTGTCCTGAACATCAAACACAGGGTTTTTGGTTGTTTTTTTTTTACCAGATTGGTTAAAGCCATTACCTGATGCAGAGGTTTGGCTGAAAACCCAAACCTCATTTTACTGGTGAACTCTGAACCCAGTGCTGCCCCCTGCAGGACACAATGTGCTCTAATGCCTTGGACTGTTTTGTTTCTTTCTCAGCTCTTGTGGAGAAGACATGGAGGCCAGCGATGGTGAGACAGAGGACGACATCTTGCCTCCATCCAAGGTACAGCAGTGTTTCTGATTAGATTTTATTTTAGTTTTGAGTCTGAATTTATTTTAATGCAGTTTATTGTGAGTTGTTTTTTGAGTGGAGTTGTTTTATGATTCTTGTTTCATTTTACTGTTGTCACATATGAATAGAACTAGTTCTAGTTGAAATCTCACCTTAATGAACTGATTCCTGGTTATTATTCTACACACTGACATATGATCGTGCTGTAAATGTTTCTCCTACAGAGGGTCACGATGATGGAGAATAACATGATGTCCAGATACGCCTCTGAGTTCCTGGAGCTGGAGAAGATCGGCTGTGGCGAGTTTGGTGCTGTGTTCAAATGTGTAAAGAGACTCGACGGTTGCATTTACGCCATCAAGAGATCCAAGAAACCTCTGGCTGGATCTGTAGACGAGTACGTCTTTTTTTTGTGTTTGGGTGTTCGTCTGAGATGAAGGCATACAGTACCTTTTACTAGAGTCGTAAAGGGTAGCTGTTGAGAATTTTCATTGCTAGCTATCTCAAGCGAGCTCGCTTTTCTTGGCCAGGTCACTCTTAGAAAAGAGATTTGCAATCTCAATGAGGCTTTTTTTACCTGGTTAAATAAATAAAGGATTATGTATATATATTGATGATGTAAGTGGCAGCGGTCTATATTAGCAGTTCCGTCAAATAACTTATCTTATGGCCCGTTGTCAAGTACGCTCCAGTACCAAGTCCCTGCTCCATCAATCAGACATGGTCAGAGACATGTTTCCTCCTTCGTGGGCTGTTCCAGAACCAGTACTGACCCAGACTTATTGTATGGTCTGATTACCTGGGCTACAATGAACTGATCACTGACCCTGTGCAGCAGACACTCATCTAAGATGACACATTATCGTCCAGTGCTGGGTCGTATCTCTACAACAGTGGCAGAGTGTAAAGCTTACAGCTGCTCAAACAAGTGCAAACTGTACTCCCGCTCAATCTTGCTCACTGACTGCTGCTTGTTTACTTACCTGGAATCAATGATGGTACGTCACTTGCAGCCGGCAATGGCTGCTCCCCATAGGTTCTGCCCACGCCCATAATTCACATAATAGAAAGGTCCAGTTTGATGCATTTATGGTCTTTTTTTTTTTTTTTTTCTTTTACTGAATTTGCCCCTCTCGTGCTTATACATTATACATGAACCACAATTAATGTTGTAAACATGACCAGTACAGGTACAGTTAAAATTTCATACATCATGTTCTTTAAAGGTGTTTTTAAACACTGAAATTTGCTGCCATAGTTGAGGTGATGTGTTCTTCTCTGCAGCTATTTCCTAATTAAAACTAATTACCCCACCCCCACCCCCCCCTCCAGGCAGAACGCCCTACGAGAAGTGTACGCCCACGCTGTGCTGGGACAACACCCCCACGTGGTCCGGTACTACTCAGCCTGGGCTGAGGACGACCACATGCTCATCCAGAATGAGTACTGCAACGGCGGCACACTGTCGGACGTGATCACAGAGAACTACCGGAGGCTGTCGTACCTGTCGGAGCTGGAGCTGAAGGATCTGCTGCTGCAGGTCACACGAGGACTCAAGTACATCCACTCCACGTCCCTGGTCCACATGGACATCAAGCCCAGTACGTTCCCTCATCTGCACAACACGTACTACACAGTCCACCTGGAATCGGCATCATGTGACCTTTACCTCTGTGTTCTAGGCAACATCTTCATCTCACGAAAGTCAGTACCGAGCTGTGATGAATGTGACGACGATGACGGCCTAACAACCAGCGTCGTCTACAAGATAGGTGAGTTCTAAGTGTGTTAAATAAAGACACTGTTGGAAGAACAGAAGTTGAACACACTGTTGTACTCATGTGAAATAACCTTTGTTTATTTGTGTTGTCAGGTGACCTGGGTCATGTGACTAGAGTAACCAATCCCCAGGTGGAGGAGGGGGACAGCAGATACTTGGCAAATGAAGTCTTACAAGAGGTTTGTCCTTGTAGATGGAGTAGAACCACAGCAGGTCTTTGTGTGGTTTTGTTACTTGCCTTTGTGTTGTGTTGTTGTTACTACTCATGGTTGTGTTGTTGTTACTCATTGGTTGTTGTTGTGTACAGGACTACAGTAACCTGACGAAGGCCGACATCTTCGCTCTGGCTCTGACTGTCATCAGTGCTTCGGGGGCTGAACCGCTGCCGACCAATGGAGAAAAATGGCACGAGATCCGACAGGGAAAACCTCCCAACATCCCACAAGTCCTTTCTCCAGAGTTCCTCAGTCTCCTGAAGGTAAATATCAAGATGGTTAGATGAATCCAGGATGATCTGCAGGTCCATCACAGGGTGTCACCAGTGATAGTAGGATTTTAACATGGATTATTCTGACATAAAGAACAGTTTAAACCACAGAGAATCATCTCCTTTAAAGTGTTAAACAGTCCTAAGTTTGTTCAGCGGTTGTTGTTTTCATCTGTTGTTCGTCTGTTTCCTCCTGGTTTATAAATGTTCTCCTCTTTCAGCTGATGATCCACCCCGACCCAACCCGGCGACCCTCAACCTCTGACCTCATCAAACACCCGGTGCTCCTCACAGCCGCAAGAATGAGCGCAGACCAGCTCAGAGTGGAACTGAACGCTGAGAAGTTCAAGAATGCTCTGCTGCAGAAGTAAGAACCCAACAGAACCATCTGAGTGTCCGATAATGACATAAACCCACGTAGTTCAAGATCTGCCGAACCTCATTAACCCCATCTGTTCCTCTGTTTCTCAGGGAGCTGAAGAAGGCCCAGCTGGCCCGGGCTGTAGCTGAGGAGAAGGTTCTGTCTACGGACCGGATCCTGACCCGCTCCACAGTCCAGTCCAACCCCAGAACCTCCAGACTCATCGGCAAGAAAATGAACCGTTCGGTCAGCCTCACCATCTACTGAAGCTTCAACTGGACACTGACGGATGAAACACGATGACCAATGGACCTCAAATGGATCTGCACAGATGAACCGGTCCCTGTGGTTCTGGAGGAGAACCCGGTGTGGTTTATGGCGTGGGCTCTTTGTCCCACTCAGAACTATGTCCACACCCACCCTGAACTCATCGCTGTCTCTGTAGTTCTTCAGACGCCGATTAACTCTGGATCCAGAAGGTGGTTCCTGAACCTCCTCCGGTTCCTTAAAGCGACGTCAGGCTCCGTCTCGTCTCTGTCCTCGACCAAACCGAAGCCCGGCGGCGGTGGACCGAGTGTCTTCATTGTGAATGTATTTCCCGTGGCCTTGTGCACCTTACTGCCTGTCGAACGCCTGATCCTGGTCCAGGAGCTTCTGAGAACTCACATGTCTGTGACGAGCACTTTGGAGGCAACCGGTAGAACGTCTTACAAGAAAGAAAAAGAACCTGCTGCTATTGATGTTTTGTGTATCAGGGTTTGGCTGAGGTCTGGAGGTCCAGTAGCAGGAGTCCATGGAGGGAAATCCTGAAGCTGATCCACGCTGTGAAGAGAACCTTCAGGTGGTTCTACCTGCCCTGTCTGTAGCATTAGAACAATCATTGTCCTGTTCTGAGGATCCTCATGTTTTGAGGTTTGCCTTCAATTACTGTTAAAACTATCATCTTACTTTGTTCTTGTAACTTCTAACACAAAAAAGTCCTTCTGTTGTCACTTGTACATATGTTCTTTTAATAAATCCAACCTTCTACAACTGTGTGTGAACGCTCCGTCCCAATCTGGGTTAAGACGATTATGATGACCAGGGTTAGGGTTGGATATTGGCACCGATCTACATGAGATATGGGATCAATTCAGGCTAACGCTAGAAGAAACAGAACCAACCTCAGACTAGTTATTCAAGAACAGTGATCTAGAACACGTAGCCTGGCCAGCCATCCGGTTTTCTGTGAATTCAAAACTGAGAAAACAGTCTGGAATCAGGACAGTCGCTGTGAAATGCGCACTTTGTTCTATACCGACCAATCACAAGTCTGGGGTGCGGGTGTTTTGCAAAGCATCATATGCGCCGACGTTTTGTCACAAGTCAAAGTCAGTTCCAAGTCCACAAATCTGTTTACAGCTGCTGTCGGTCGTTTACTTGATTTAAAATTAGGATTGAATTACAGATTACACCCTGTTTTCTCTGACAAAGGCGACGGTAATCATACAACCACCGCCGTACGCCATGATGGAAACATGCTGAGGTTTGTTGACATTAGGAATCTGCTCGTTGCCTAATTACATCACATCCGTCTTATCTGTGTTTGGTTTACTCAGTGCCTCTTAGTCCCACCTACATACAAACTCGTGATTCCAGACAGATTTCTCATTGAAAGGCAGGTGGCTGGCCAGGCTATACAACATGTAGGAAACACATAAAACCTGGTCCAACACGTGTTTTCAGCTCCATTTATTTCCAAACCTGGTCCAAACTGACCTTTACCAGAGTTCATGTCTTCATCTGAGCCTGAAGAACCTCAGAAACATGACGTTTCAGCCTCTCGTGCCCTGTACGTATGGAGTCGATGCCGTTGTCTTCTGTCTGCTGTGGTTCTGTCCAAGTGTTTCCACTGTCTGACGTTTTTAGCTCATGGTGTTTTCATCCTGATGGATGTCGGGTAACCTCAGAATGTTCCCCCGCCAGATGAAATCATCTTTCAGTGACTGTTTCCTGGAGTGTTCTGAAGTTTGCTTTTCTTAGAACCGCTTTGTCACTCGATGTCTGTAGCTGATCTTCATGGTTCTTCTGAGGCGTCTTCAGTGGAAAACAATCTGCACAGTTCATTCATATATGACTGTTTGGAGAACGGTGGTGTGCAGGTGTAGCTGTATGGCTGTTGTGATTGATGATGTTCTCCATACTTTTTACGTCTGGTTCTGCCCAGGCAAGTGAAGCTCTCACCATGTTCCACGGGTTGTTGGTCAGTGCTGATCAGTAGTCGTCACTGCTGTTGTCCATTTGAGTGCTGATACATGCATGTCTTTGGTTTCCTCCCAGTTGACCCTGATCTTCTTCCTGCTGCTTCATTCAATTTTTCAGCAGGTTCCTGTAGATGTTCTTTGGATCATTGTTGCTGTCATCCATCAGTTGTCTAAGTGCTGATATCTACATGTCATTGGTTTCCTCCTTGTTGACCCTGATCTCCTTTTTCTTGCTGCTTCAGTCAGTTCCTGCAAATGTTCTTTGGATTCCATCAAAAAACCCGGGTCATGGGTTCAGTCCAGATCTGCCAGTCCTCCACCTTCCCTCCGGTTCTCCACCCTCTGACAGTTAACCCCCACAGGAACAGTCGTGCAGATGATGAAGGTTTCATTAAATCTCCTGTAGCTTCATGACTTCTGTAGATGTTTTGGATGATGCAGATGTCAGTCTGTGGAGTTCCATCAAACCCAGAGACTCTGATGTTTCTGAGGGTGGAGACACGGATGGTCTGTGCTTACAGAAGACTTCCTGTTCTTCTTCAGTCTTCGGTCCACACCTTCGCTGGTACCAGGTGTTACCGTCTAAGGTGTTGTTCTTTGGTCATGTCCTGGTGACTCCTCTGGTCTTGGTGGATGGCTTCAGACCAACATCTGTTTCAGGACATCATGTTTCAGCAGATCTCCAACCACTTTGCCCGAACCCTTTGTGTTCTTATTGCTGGAGATGTTTCTTCTTCCATGATAGATCCATTGTTTTGGCTTTGACTTGAATTTATTAAATAATAATAATAATAATCAGTCTGTTTTATGATTGGTGTTATATTAATACAGCTGTTCTAACATGTAAAAAACTCAACATGTGAAAGTAAAGAGTTAATGTTAGAGCCCATCATGGACCTAATGATGAACCTCATCCAATACAAAAGCACAAGAGCATGTAGAAAACAACCACAACCACATACTGTGTATTATTACTACTGTTAGTACTATTAGTAACTACAGGCTGAGGTGAAAATACACCAGAAACAACCTGAAACATCTGAAGGACTCGTAACGTCAGAACTGATGGAACCCACTGACCATGATCTGAACGTCCACGAGTCGACGAAGACGACCAACAGATAAAAACCAGCACGTGGAAAAGATCAAAGATGAAAAACGAGCAAAAGGACACTTTAAGAACACACTGAGTTTGCATGTTCTCCCTGTGTCTGCGTAGGTTCTCTCCGGGTACTCTGGCTCCTCCCACCATCCAAACACATGCACTGATATGTTCATGGGTTCATCTAAATTGCTTATAGGTGTGAATGTGACAGTGTTTGTTTGTCTATATGTTCAGCCCTGAGATGAACTGGTGACATGTCCAGGGTGAACCCCGCCTTCGCCCATAAGTAGTGACCCCTGTGACCCTAGTGAGGATAAAGTGGGTTCAGGAAATGAATGAATGAAAGTCAACACATGCATCTACTGAGGTTCTTTCACAAGAGAAATAAACAGATTCAGTGTCAGACACATGTTTGGACGGAACACATTCAGAACCAATGAGCTGATCATCAATATATGAGTTTATATCCGCTTCAGTCCGTCATCATCCCTCCAGTGTCCATCCCATAGAGGTCCTTGAACCACCTGAAGCTCATAATCTGTGCAGTACTGTACTAATGTCCAAATGCTTTTCATACAGTTTGTTTTTACCTTTTTTTTGTATTTTATCAACTTCAGCCATAAACAAAAATACTCAACACTCAATAACTGTCATATTTTTAAAACTTTAAATGCCATGTTTCTAATGTAAACAAACCATAGTTTTTGACGCAAAAACCATAAAAAAAGTCTTTCTTTTTTTTTTTTTTTAATATTCTACATAAAAATTGGATGAATCATTCTTTTAATTCTTTTTCATCCTGGCATTTGTCAGTGATTAACACTGACATTGGTTAATATATCTGATCCTTTTTTGCTCTAGGTCAAATGTTACATGTGTCAGTGTGCATTTTGTACTCACTTGGTAGAAGGTGTTAGTGTAGGAATTTAACATTTTTTACAATGTGATGCTTTTAGTGGATGGGTCAGAATTATAAAAGTCATGTAAAAACTTTCGGATTCTGAGCAAAAACCAGCTGTAACTGTAAATATGACCTTTAAAGACATGAAGTGCAAAGTGTAAATGATGCTCACCCGAACACATGGTTCCGGTCCAGTTTCAGATGGACAGGTGGTTCGTTTTCCTCCCGCCGGGGGGCGCTGCTGCTCCACCCCCCTCCTCCTCCTCCTCCTCCTTCATCATCATCATCAGGATTCCGGACACGGACGGCGGAGTCACAGTCACATGGTCTGTCCTCACCGACGGAACAGGAGTTCAGCACAGACCGGATTACCGAACCCGGACCACGCAGACCGGATTACCGAACCCCGGACGGGATGGCGCTGCGGGACGAGCTGCTGAAGTCCATCTGGCACGCATTCACGGCCCTGGACGTGGACCGGAGCGGGAAGGTGTCCAAGTCCCAGCTGAAGGTGGGTCTGAGCCCGGGTCCGAACACAAGTCCAGACCCCCCAGAGCGAAGGCGGTGCTTTCACCTGTGACTCAGATCCACCTGTTGGATCGAGCAGAACCGAAGGAACCAGGGTCCAGAACCATCAGGCACCAGAGGGTTCAGAGCAGAACAGCTGAGGTTCGACTGAAGGAACAACAGAAAATACACGAAATGACTCAGAGAAAAGTGGTGACGTTAGAGTTGATTCCCACCTTTTTATTTGTGAACTTTTAACCCTTTAATGTTTGGTCTTATTGGTGTTAAACTGATCCTTTTAATCATCTAAAAACAAACGAAAACCAGAAATTTGTCAGATATATTCACGACTTCACTTAAGTTTTTAGCGAATTCAGTTCAGTAATTTACATTTTACAAGAAAAAAAATACAAGTTTATTTTTAATAACTTGTATTTACTTATATTCAAGTTTGGATATTTATATCGAAGCATCAATATAAAGTGTCAGATATTTACAGATCCATAAGTGTCAGTGTTGGATTGATGTCCTTAAAAACGCAGTAAACATTAGTACTTTTATTCTTATTTAACCAGGAAGAAACTCACCGAGATTAAAAATCTCTTTTGTAAGTGTGTTCTGGAACAAACAGCATCAGTAAATACAGACAATAGAGTATTCGTCCATATATACACACTAAAAATAGACAGGAAACAGAAGAAAACTCACTACTACTACTACTACTACTGTCTACGTTTTCCACATATGGATGATCTATCTGAGTATCCTGTTCATTTTGATGGTACCACCAGTTTCTAAATGAGTAAAACTATGCAGATCACTGATTGGTCGATGCAGATTTGATTGACAGATTGTGACTGAGCAAAGCCAGGAGGAACTCTACAAAACATGGGAGTAAAAACCGACTTTTCTCACTTGTTTGAGTCTGAACTTTTGCCTCAGTAGAAGTTAAAGTTCAACTAGACTTGATGGATCCTGATTTACAGTTTTCAGTTGATGCGTTAAAGATGATGTCACTATGTTTATGATGTGTTGCTGTGACGACCAGCACCAGGAGGAGGAACACATTTGTACATATCTGATGGTCTGATGGATGTTGAATAGTGGAGTTCAGTGTTTTCAGAATCATGCTGCGTTTACGCGTCCTGATATTTTACTTGGTATTTAGTTAAAGTTAGTGACACTAGATGTGAAAGTATGTCATGATGTGTTTGTACGTTTCCATACGTGAAGGATGAAACCAAATAGGAGAATATTAATCAAACTATAGAATTAAAATTAAAGAGTTAAAACACACGCGGTTCAACGATGATGATAATGAACTGATGAAATAAAACTTAATTCATGTTGTTTTTTGGTAAAATTGGACAAAGAAGCATCAAATGGATCATTAAGGAACTGGTTTAAAGGCAAAGATGTTTGTACTTGAATTTGAAGTTCACATTTGACCTGCACCGTCTCCATGGTAACACGTCCACTGATTGATTAGTTTAGTTACTAATTAGTCCCGTCCGTTGTTACAGAACCAACGGCGATTTAACAACCACGTCGTCTCATTCAGCTGAACACAAACAGAGGATTTTATTAATATTTCCATGTTTGTTTAACCATAAACTCAACGTAAACATCAGGTCTGAGGCCTAAACACGCATTATATGTCCATCGCCAAGTGGGTGGAGTCAGAGAAATGAGAGGAATGAAGCTGAAACTTTAAAAACAACAGCGTAAATGTTGTGTTCATACATCCAGTTGTGTTGATAACAGTATAAATGAACAAAGACACTCAGAAGGGCCACCTGAGCTAATTAGAGGCTAGCTGACCGACCATAGAATCCAGTAGTTATTAATGCTAACATCAGCTAATGCAGCTAAAGTCCTCTGGTTAATGGATGAATCTGCTGGACATTTCCGGACAGAATCCTCTGATGGTCTTACTAGAACAAACTGAAACACGACAGCAGAGCAAAAAAAAAAAAAAAAAAAAAAAAAAGTTTAGTTCAGTAAACCAGAGTTTGAACAAACGACTCAGCAGATGAGATAACGCTGTCAATCACAGAGACCACGCCCCTGCTGTAATCATTTGTATTTGAACATGGAGGTCTACGGGGGCTGAGTCGCCTTTAGAGCCTCTAGGTTTTCCAGTAACATGAGTTTTTTTTTGTTTTTTTTTCTGACGCTGTCTTTCGTTGAATATTTCATGGCTGCGGTGGAATTTCTCAGATGTTTTTCCAGGTTTAATGTGATTGATGTGGTGTTGGTGGACTCTTCAGGTTCTGTCTCATAACCTCTGTACGGTGATGAAGATCCCTCACGACCCGGTGGCGTTGGAGGAACATTTTAAAGACGACGATGAGGGTCCAGTGTCCAACCAGGGGTACATGCCCTACCTCAACAAGTTCATCCTGGATAAGGTCAGTCACATGGTAACTACCAACCACGTCCATTTATGGTAATGACCAACCACGGCCATTTATGGTAACAAGGTTTATCTGCTTGAATGTATTGGTCATTTGTAAAAACTTTTGTTTAACTCTGACCCATTGTTTGGGTTAACTCTGACCTATTGTTTGGTTTAACTCTGACCTATTGTTTGGTTTAACTCTGACC
>JAPQRP010000025.1:781779-794040 GCA_037367295.1 Apogon hyalosoma | reverse complement strand
ACACTAAAACCTGCTATAACCCACTAAAAACATACTGAAAGTCAGTAAAACCCAATCCTAGGCTTAACTGTAGCTGAACCTGGTCTGACGTGGTTGGCCTTACTCACAGGAAATGAAGATAATATGTAGTTTATTTAAGTTTATTCCTCTAGTATCTGACAGGGTTCACTTCAGGTGGATGATGCGTTTGTCGTTTGGTTTTATTAACTGGTGTTTGAGGTAAATCTTGTAGTTTTTGTGAATCCTAAAGCAGATCCTTGTGAGTAAAGTTTATCGGTTTTAAAGTCGCCATAAAAATCAAAGATGTAGATGTTGCTCCTTTAGTTCCTATTGAATGTTTTACAGCCGAACTCACCTGAACCCAGACTGAGCTCAGTCTAAAAGCAGAGCTAAGCTAACAGAGCTATAATGTAAACTATCAGCTGATGCAGCACGTCAACATTATAAGCCTATCTATCTATCTATCTGTCTGTCTGTCTGTCTGTCTGTCTGTCTATCTGTTCGTCTATCCATCCATCCATCCATCTGCTTGCTTTGTTTACAGAACATACTGTGCATTTCAGTCAGATTTCACGACACATTATACACTTTATTCTTAATTAACCCTGAAGTTTAGATGAAAACGTCACATCCTGAAAAGTACCAAGACAATCAAACAGTAAACAGGTCGACATTTAGGCCAATGAAGATTCAGCTCAGTCAGAAATGCTACAGTGTGGAAGACCGGGCTTTGATTCTCAGCCAAAGAAGCATTTTTTTCTACAGGGGGTGGAGGTGGAGGTGGCGCCAAGGCCGCCGGTAGGTCAACCTGCCATTGTGATCATAGATGTGGGCGGGGCGTGGCCTCTGAGGCCCCTGCCCCTGGGAGTACTGTTGTTTCCATGGTGACGGTGGAATGCCGCCGGTTCGGTGTAGATGTTGAACAGGCCGGACGCCGTCACTGAAGGAGCTGGTCTGTCCACGCCAACGCCACGCCTCAGGATCAGGTCTAGACTGATCCAGATCCTCCAGTAGATCTGGACTCACAGGGTTTTGTCCTGATGTTTTGGATCTTTTTCATCTGTTTCTACTTGTTTTTGTGTTTTTGTTGTCGTGTGATTTCTCTGATGAATCGTCTTTTCTACGTCTTATTGTTTCATTGAAGTTAAAATGAGTAAAATAAATAAACTGATAAAGTGCATTAAAACTTTAAACTGTAGAAACACAACCTGTAGATGCTGAGCTTTACAGAAACAGATTAGATTAGATTAGATGCATTTAGTTTAGATCAGTGTAGTTTAGTTTAGACTAGATCAGAGTGAACTGAACTGATCCCAGACTTTCTCCAGGATATGAACAGATGATGTGGAGTCTGTTCAGAGTTGATTTACCAGATAAACTGGACCATCTGCTCTTCAACCAGATGGTTCAGATGGAGGGAAACTGTGAACTACAGTAAAGAGGAAGTTGGTTTAATGTGACAAAAACAATAAACGAAAGATTCAGCCTCAAATTCTTAAACACGACAGGGTTAATTAGAACTCTAACTTTTAACGATTAATATGAATCAGGTTTAATGAAAACTAAAACCAGCTCTAACAACATAATGGCATAAACTGGAATAAAACTAAACACAAATTATAACAAACACAATCTGAAAAAGCAAGAATCTTTTATTTTCAGTCTGAATGGACGAGTTCATCATGAGACACTTATAATAATGTAGAATTACAAAGTTTTATTCAACTAAAACTCAGACACTTATTTTAACAGTCGCTGAAATAACACTGTCTTATAATGTTAACGTGCTGAATCAGCTGATAGTTTACATTATAGCTCCGTTAGCTTAGCTCCGTTAGCTTAGCTCTGTTTTTAGGCTGAAAACAGCCACAGTAAAACCACTAATCACTTCTGTTTTGGTTTGTGTTGTAGTTGAACTGTCACAGTTTAGTCTGAACCGTGGATCAACAAATGGAAACTTAGCAAAGATAAGAACATCCCATAATAACTTTATACCTTCATAAGCCTCAGAATCAAACTCACCCATGTAGAAGAGACACTGATATTTCAGCAAAGATAAGAATAACAATAGAGCTGGTCGCCATGACAACGCCTCTGCTCACACTCGGTGTCCGAGGTCACATGAGGTCACGGGGTTATGAGGTCAACTGAGTCTGGACACACAACTACACACAGACACACAACTACACACACAACTTTGTGTCGTTAATGTTTATTTTTTGTTGCGTCTTTCACAACATTTTTGTTTTGTCTTTCATTTTTTGCATTTTCTTCTTGTATCTTTAACGTTTCAGTTTTGTTTCTTTTTTATGTTGTTTAAAGGTTTTTTTCTTCACTCTTCATCCTGTTGAACGTTTTACTATATTTCTATGCTGTGTGTTTTCATCCTGTTGTGTGTTTCTATTCTGTTGTGTTTTTATTCTTTTGTGTGTTTTCATCCTGTTGTGTGTTTTTATTCTGTTGTGTTTTTATTTGTGTTTTCATCCTGTTGTGTGTTTTTATTCTGTTGTGTTTTTATTTGTGTTTTCATCCTGTTGTGTGTTTTCATTCTGGAGTTCATGTAGAAGCGATATAACCCTAACCTTAACCCTCCTCATAGATTTTGGATTAATAGTTAAATGATAATCCAATCTTAACCACTTCCTGTTCCTGAAACCTGACGTTTTGATTACTTATTTGTTTAAAACTGATCCAGATCATCAGTGTGATTCTGTTCACAGCTGATTTCCTCCTTGTTTTTACTGTTTCCCTCCATCCTCGTCCGTTGTCCTCTCTGCACGTGTGCAGAAGGTCATGTGACGCGGTGGTTTGGTGGTTTTTAAGGACCTAAACTTGGACACAGTTCAGTTTCGGTCTCTGCTTCATGCTCAAATGGTTCTTCATCAGACCGGGCGTCCCACGTGTTCTAAGTTGTTTTTCAGTGGCTGCTTGCTCTCGGCTGCAGCCGTTACCATAGCAATGACACGGTTACCCCCCCCCCCCCCCCCACCAGCCCCTCAGCAGAGTTCAGACAGAACCAGGACTTGAAGAGGTTCTGGAAACAGGAACCAAGTGGACGAGGATGTTTTATATCAGTCGAAGGATCTAGAATAAAGAATGTGAACATCTGAGGTTCCAAAGAACCCACAAATAGATCAGTGGAAGGAAGAAGAACGTTCTCCACTTCATACAGATTATATTAAAAAAAGGACAAAACCTGGTGAACGGTGACATTTCAATGTGTTTTAATGAATCAAACAGAAGAAAATCACCTCATGAAGCTGAGTTCTACATATAGAACCTTGTTTTAAAAGATATTTTACATTTCAGGATGTTGGACCTGGTTAAACTCTAAGAATAACATCCTGTATGTGAAGAGAACGTATGATGAAAACCACATAAAAGCAGAGTTCAGAAGTTTAATGGGTTTCTCAGGTACAATGAAGAGTATTTACTTTTATTAGAAAGAAATGACACTTATACTAAAAGTCAGTATTAAAAGGGAAGAACAAACAGGCTGCATTTAATCAGAACAGAAAAGAATCAAGATGAAGTAAAATGAAAGAAAATGACAAAAACTATGTAAAACACATGATTCATGCTGTCATTTTGTAAATGTCTGAACCTGGAGACGAGGTTTTAATGTAAAAAAGCATTGATCTCAGTAAACTTATGTGAAGAAAGAAACATCAATTATTTAAAAATGGATCAATAAGTTTTTAAAAGTTTTAATAAAGAACCTGAACTGATTATCTGAGTAAAACCTGAACTTTTCCACTTTTACATTAGTTTAAGCCCATGTGATTGGTGTTTCCTGGTCACATGACCTGATGATGATGAGGATGATGATGATGATGATGATGATGATGCTGGTTAAAGACGACATGAAGACGTGTTGAAGTTTGAGTCCAGGTTCTGTCACGGGTTGAGTCTGTAAATGGGCCTAAGGTCAGGGACATGGTTCCAGATTCCAGGGTCTGGACCCTGACCTCTGACCCCTGACCTCTGTGTCCCCCTGCAGGTCTGTGACCCCTTATCTCTAACCCCCATGTCCCCTGTTGGTCTCTAACCTCTGACCCCCATATCCCCCTGCAGGTCTCCGATAACTTCGACCAGCAGGACTTCAACAGGATGTGCTGGACCTTGTGCTCCAGGAAGAACCTGGACCAGAGTCAGCTGATCATCTCCAATGATGACGCCTTCAAGGTCTGGTGCATCTTCAACTTCCTGGCCGAGGATCGATACCCACTGGTCATCGTCACGGAGGAGGTGGGTGATCCACATGGAGGTTTGGTCACATGATGCACTGTGAGCCAATGGTAGGAGTACGTGGCTGAACCTCCTGATTCTGGTTTCGCTTCAGGTGGTTTTCGGTCTCATCAGGTTCAGTCCAGACTCTGCAGGTCCAGATGGTCTGGTCTGTGGTTCCTCTGGTCCACAGTGAAATGTTGAAATATCTACAGGATTAATGTTTTTATCAGATGATCAGACAGAAAAACCACAAAGGTCGAAATGACAACGAACAAATAAAAAACAGGAGAAAAAAAGATTCAGCGTCTGTGAAAACCTGTTCATTTTATGGGTTTTATCATTTTTCATGTTTTCATCTTCATGTCATTTTTATCTGTGTTATTTTTGTCTCAGTTCATTTTTCATGCTGTTTTTCTTCTAATGTGGATGAAACCAACTTTCAGAAACGTTGATGCAGATGCTACGTCTCCTCTGATTGGCCGAGCCCCTGTCATGTGATCCTGGGCTGGTTCTGTCTCTGTTTAACCAGATTATGAATTAAACTTTATGTAAACCGTTAAGTGAAGATGTTCAATCATGGCCAAAAGTTTTATCAGTTACACAAATCGACTCGTTGTATGAATGTGATTCATTTGCTGATTAAAACTTAAATCTTCATAATTGTTCTTCAGTGAACGTCAGAACTTGCGCCACTGATAAAACTTTGGGAAACGTCAGTTCAGTGACTGGAAGACGACAAATGTCCGATGTTTCAGTTTGTGTCTGGTCATTGTGTAAATATTACATCATAAATGTGTTGGTTCATTAAAGTAAATTCAGA
This sequence comes from Apogon hyalosoma, assembly GCA_037367295.1. Taxonomy (NCBI): domain Eukaryota; kingdom Metazoa; phylum Chordata; class Actinopteri; order Kurtiformes; family Apogonidae; genus Apogon; species Apogon hyalosoma. The sequence goes on along the minus strand of JAPQRP010000025.1, from coordinate 788,990 downwards.
AACTGAACCAGAACCTGAAGAACCTCAGATCTGACCTGACGGTTCCAACATTTTAGAAGAATCTCTTCCAAACTGTCCTTCAACATCGACCAATGAGATAAAAGAGGATGTTAAAAGGTTGTAACTGTTGAGTTTAACACAGGAAAGAATGAAGGAACCTGTGAATGTAAAAGTATGAAGACTGGAACCAGGTGAAGAAACCACAACATCCCAGTTTAGTCCATGTTTCTACTTCCTGCTTCATCATAATGTGGTCGTCGGTCTAAATCTGGGCCTGAACTGCTCTGTGTTTATTACTATGTGAACAACGGCTTAAAAAAATCTGTTACTCAAGAGCAGAAAAGGAAGTTTCCAGCTTCCTGTTCTTCTACAGACGCTGGAAGATTTATTATTGGTTCAACAAACATCGGAGCTGAATCACAGGAAGGTGGTTTACAACAGAGTGAAGTTTCACCACGAAGGGAAAACACAGCAGGACGTTACACCTAGTACTGACAGCAGTACAAGTACTACTACACCAAGTATAAATACTGCATTAGTGCAGTAGACCTGCTACTGAACAGTGATAATACCCAACGATAAACCCAGACGTGTGAATCCAGTGTTCCGCTTGTGATAATGTGTGATGGTGTTTGTAGATCGAGTACTTCCTGCGGAAGCTGACGGACGCCATGGGTGGGAGTTGGGTGGAGGAACGCTTCGAGGACTACAGACTGCAGCTGAACGCCCGGCAGCAGAACCTCAACGTCTGGGAACTCATCGGCCTGGTGGGTTCTGGACACTTCAGCAAAGGCATGGACCGCCAGAGCCTGTCCATGGGCATCAACGAGGTCTACCAAGAGCTGATCCTGGACGTCCTCAAACAGGTCCGCAACAGACGTCCACACAAGTACACACAAGTACACACAAGTACATGTTACAGCGCCAAAAATACATATTATAGAACAAAAATACACATTACATCAGTAAATGCACCAGAGCCTGTCCATGGACGTCAACGAGGTCTACCAAGAGCTGATCCTGGACGTCCTCAAACATGTCCAACTTGTCTCCACAAGTACACGTTACAGCACAAAAATACACACAAGTACACATTACAACACCAAAAATACACACAAGTACACATTACTTCAATAAATGCACCAGAGCCTGTCCATGGGTGTCAGCGAGGTCTACCAAGAGCTGATCCTGGATGTCCTCAAACAAGTTCAACATGTCTTCACAAGTACACACAAGTACACGTTACAGCACCAAAAATACACACTATAAAACAAAATAACACATATTTACTGATTTATTGACTTGTCATTATTTGTCTGTGGATTGACTTGTTGTGGTTTTGTGTTGTTTAGTCGTTCATGGATTATTTCCATCAGCTGTTCTGTGTCGTGTTGAGGAACCTTAACGTTCTCCTGTGTGATGTTCAGGGGTACATGTTGAAGAAAGGCCATAAGAGGAAGAACTGGACGGAGCGCTGGTTCGTCCTGAAGCCCAGCTCCATCTCCTACTACGTGGGCGAAGACCTGGTGGAGCAGAAAGGAGACATCCTATTGGACGGAAGCTGCTGCGTGGAGGTGAGAACCACCTGCTGTAACCCAACAGTGTTTGACGGAACCAGGTTAGAATGTTCTGACCCTCTGGTGTTTGTCTCTACAGCCGATGCAGGACAAGGACGGAAAGAAATGTCTGTTCCTCATAAAGTCGCAAAAGAGTTTCGAGATCAGCGCCTCGGACAAGAAAAAGAAGCAGGAGTGGATCCAGGGTGAGAACCGCAGAACCGAGACGTTCCGGTTCTGTTCTAACGCAGCCATTGGTTAAACCAGGTGTAGTTTAGATGAACCTGATCTGATACGACAGTTCAACCAGAACATCTGCAGAACAGGAGAACAGAACCCTGAAACAGAAACAGAACCATGACCTTTAGCTTCAGATTGAACTGAGGTCAGAAACAGAAGCATTTTAGGATTAAGAAACACGCTGAATAATGTAATAACATGGTGAAAAATGAAATGTTCTTTAGGTTAATGTTCAGCCAGTTTCCTTCAGTTCAGTCACATGTTAAAATGGGTTCTTGTGATTTGTTACATGTGGACGGAACCTGGTGGATGTTCTCCAGCCATCCAGACCTGTGTCACGCTGCTGCGTCAGGGTCGACCGGCGCCGCATCGAGAAGCACGACAGAAACGACGAGAACAGAGGCTGAAACAGCAGGCGGAACAAGAAGAGCTAGAACTGAGGATGAAGGAGCTGCAGATGGCAAACGAGTCCAAGCAGGTGGAACTGGAGAACATGAGGAAGGTGAGGAAGACGGAGAACAGATAGAACCCTAAACAGACGGAGAACACAAGGAACATGTTGAGTAAACAGAGGGAGAATGAGAACGAACCGACCAGAGGAAGTCCATCCCTGGTGGGATTTCCCCAAAACCAGTCGATAAAAATACAAAGAGTCTGATTCAGCTTTAACACCACACCCAGAAACAGTTAACCCTTTAGTTAACCCACAACTGACTGTAGTCAGTTAACCATAACCCTTTAGTTAACCCACAACTGACTTGGTTAAACCCTTTACTAATAATAAAACAGACTGAACCTAGTTAAGGTTCTGGTTATACCTGGTTAAACCCTTTACTAATAATAAAACAAGCTGAACCTAGTTAAGGTTCTGGTTAGACCTGGTTAAACCCCTTACTAATAATAAAACAGACTGAACCTGGTTAAGGTTCTAGTTAGACCTGGTTAAACCCCTTACTACTAATAAAACAGACTGAACCTGGTTAAGGTTGTGGTTAGACCTGGTTAAACCTTTTACTAATAATAAAACAGACTGAACACGACTGTCGTTGGGTTCGTTTTGTGTCTTTGTTCTGAAAACAGACGCTCTTTGTGTTTTTGCTTCATCATGATCCAGTCACTGTTGTTCATCTACACAAAAACACCACAATGACCTGCAGAAACCGGCACGGTGTTACGGCCATCGTCGACTGCCGTTGTGTAACACACAACAGCCCCGACTGTGGACGACCAACAATCTACCGTTATCACACATGAACCGATCCATGAATGGACACAAACACGGGCCTGTGGAGGCGATGGGGGTGGGGGGGGGCTGGGGTACGGCCGGGGCGACTGCGGCTGAAACCTGGCATTACACAGCACACAGACACACAACATCGACATCAGAGTATTTAACTTTTTAATGATGGTTTTAGATCAGTGTTGGAAAATGGATGAGAGAATGACAGGCAATGGACTAATATACACAAACACACACAAGTACACACACAAGTACACACACAAGTACACACACGTCACAAAGGCTGAGTTTGTCTGATTAGGAAAAAGAACCAATGGACCACGGTTCATCAGGATTAAACACCAACATTTAAAACATGTTGACCCCCTCATTCATCACATCATCCCACAGTTTGACCAGGAGGAGGCGCTGCTGAGAACAGATAACGCATCGAATGAATGAAATTAATAATAGTTTTTAAAAAATTGCAGTTAGCATTAGCACTTAGCATTAGCCAAGAACAGATAGAACCTAAATGTAAATATGGCCAAAAGAAAATGAATGACCCCAAAAAAGACACAGTTATCAAAGAAAAGGACCAAAAGCAAAAATAGAAAATATAGACTAAAGCTAAGAGTATTAAAAAGTTTAAATAATTAAAATATTTCCACATCAGACAGTAAATTTTGCTGCTGTGTGTTTAATTTCTGGTTTGTCGTGTATTTTTTTTTTTTTTGCTTCAGGCACTGGAGGAGGCGGCAGCGAACGCAGCAGAAGAAGAACAGCGACGTCTTCAGACCCAGACGGAGCTGCAGGACCGGTACCGGATGGACCTGGAGAGAGAGAAGATGGTACCACGTTCACTTCCTGTTTTTCCCTGTTTTGGGTTTAGAGCAGTGCAGGCCTCATGGTGTGGAGGTTTAACACACATATGGGTTTTGTTTTCACTATTGGAGTGAAGACGTGGTGGAGGTTCTGCGGAGTTCCCTCCAGCAGAACCGATCCATGACCTGAAGTAGGTCAGACCAAGCTGGAGTTAAATTGACACTGAATGGATGTGGTCCTCCATTAGATGGTGGACCTGGTCCTAGTCCTGGTCCTGGTTTTCAGACCTTCTGGTGGTGTGTTTGTGGTCCAGGTCCGGCTGCAGATGGAGGAGCAGGTGGCCCAGAAGTCCACGGAGCTGGAGCAGTACCTCCAACGGGTCCGGGAGCTGGAGGACATGTACCGGCAGCTGGAGGACGCCCTGGAGGACGAACGGCGAGCCCGGCAGGATGAGGAGGAGGTCCGCAGGCGGCAGGCGTGGTGAGTGTTAGCATTAGCCAAACACGTGACGACACACCAACACACAAAGCAGACGACAACACGGTTGAGCATTCGCCAAACATGTGATGACACGCCCAGAGCCGGCCCACCCTATAAGCGAACTGAGCGACTGCTTAGGGCCCCGCATCCACCAGGGGCCCCGAACTTATGTACCATGTCATTTGATTTGTTGATGATCTGGCAACACCAAGCAGTGAAAACCGTGGTTGTAATGAAAACCTGGCAACCCAGGAGGAAGCGATTAGTCAGTTTGTTGCAGTTTTGTTGCGGTTTCACCACATCCAAACAACTGTATGTGTCAGGCGCCGATAAACGTAAAAAGAAAAAACTTGAACAAAAGAAACAACTCTCTCAAGGTAATGTGAAATACATTTTCCCATGAACACATGACAACAGATGCTTCATGGTAAGTGGGCGGAGTGTTTGAATGCTGTCTTTATAGGGTTCGGCTACAGTCTGATGCAGTGTCGTCATGACGTCCTGAGTCATTGTCAATCCCGCTTTCAACTGTTTATAAACACTGTGCTATATGCATTTCTGTCAGCCCAGTAAATAAGTTATGTTTTTGTTACATTTTTATGTTTTTCATCATTTCAGCTTTTTTTCTTTTGTTTTTGTTTTATTAAGGTTTAATTGATATTAATTAATGTTATTAATGTTAATGTTTTAAAGTCGTATTCATCTTGTTTTTGTGTGTTTTCATCTTATTCATCTTTTGTGCCTCTTTTTACTTTTACCACATTTTGGACTTTTTATGCTTTTTATCCAATTTTTTTTTCTTTTTTTTTTTAAAGCACCACTTTTGTAATTCGTTCTTCCGATAACTGAACTAATTTGACTTTTATGGTAAAAATCATCAATATAGACTGAGTTCAGACAGTCAACTCCTAGTTCCTTCTTTGCCTCATTTCCTTCCTTCCTTCCTTTCTGCTGACGTTTATTTTCCACGTCCATAAACAGTGATGAATGCGTCACAATCTGAATCAGACAAAACCTGTTTAACATGAAAACAAAACTACAGGCTTTAGATGGAGCTGAATAGAATAGAATAGCCTTTAGTGTCATTGTGCTACTCCAGTCAGTGCAACAATATAAAAAAAACCTCAATATGTTAGAAAATAAGAATAGAGCACATATAAAATTACAAAAAGTAAAAACAAGTAAAAAAAAAAAATCAGAATATCAATTTTACAGTTTTACAAAGTAACATAAGAGTAGAGCTAAATAGAATAAAAAATAAAAATGGACAAAATATACAGACACAGATTTACAGTATTAACAGTATGTGATAGTATGTATATGTATGAACAATATTAATAATATTAACAGTATGTATTACCCATGAAAACAGTATGTATATCTATGTAACAGTATGTATACCTATGAACCAAGTCTGTATAGAAATTGTATATTTTTATTTTGATATATATTGAATATATTTTACATTGTTATTGCAGAATAGATGGATAGAAAAACTGGGGAAGATACAACCAAATAGATAAATAATGTTCATCTTATGTTCTAACGTTTATCTATTGTTCTTCTAATGTTCTTCTGATCCAATCCAATCAGAACCAGATTTATTTATAAAGCACTTTAAAACAGCCACAGTGGACCAAAGTGTTGCACAGAGGACTAAAAGCACAATACATATAATTAATAAAAGCATTAAGAAGCAATAAAGTCAAATAAATAAAACAAGGTAAAATATAAAAAACAGGAACAAAATGTCAACATTGCAGGAGGGTTAAAAAGCCAAGGAGAACAGGTGGGTTTTTTAATGTTCTTCTGATGTTTATCTAATGTTTATCTAAAGTTCTTTTATATAAAACAGAGACATTCCTCCGTTTCAGGTCAAATGTTTCAGTGTCGACTCCGTTTCTCATCTTTAATCAGTTTCATTCCTGAAACATGTGATGACTTTTAATGAAGTGTTTGACAAATGAGATGAAAGACGGAAGCAGAGCGCCACCTGCTGGCCAGTCAACAACACGACATCCTTAGTAAATAGAATGTCATTTATTCACATTAGAGGCATTTGACAACGGCAGACAACATTTATGATCAAAGACTGTATTAAAAAATGTAGTTGTATACATGTGTTCTCCACTTCCCTATTATTTTATTCATATCTTCCAGTACTTTAGTAAAGCTCAGCCTTTGTTAAACCTATTTCAACCAAAACACTTGGTCCACATCAGTGAAAGTGTGTTCTCCCAACAGATTTGAACTTTATTTTTTACTAATCTCTCTTCAAACTTTCCGCATTTGGGCTAAATTATCTTTTTTTTGCAGTGAACGAGGACAGAAATAGGCCTGAGTTCCAAAAGTGAACATTCTGATAGAAAACACTTGGCTTATCTGGAAAAACCTCCGAGTGTTAAAATTAGACCAAATATGAAGGAAAAGATCAAACTCAAGCTAAATCAGTTTGTTTGAATGTTCATGTAAAACAGACGTTTCATTTTATTCATTTACTTCAAAGTTTAGACTCAGATGAACTGGACCAAGTTTTACTAAAGGAGATAAAGTCCAGACAAAGACGATGAGTTCAAGGACACTCAGTCAAACTGATGACCCCTCTTAAACCTACTATGATGATGATGGAGGCGTGGGTGTCTGACCTCTGACCCCTGGTTTTCATTGGCTGCGGTCCAGGCTTCTGGAGGAGGAGTCATCTAAGAGGGCGGAGCTAGAGCAGGTCCACCTGAAGCAGCAGAAGGCGATCAGCGAGACGGAGGCGGAGAAGGAGGAGCTACAGAGGGAGAGGAGGGAGAAGGAGGAGGCGCTGGAGGAGGCCATGAGGCAGCTGGAGGGGCTGGAGGCGGAGCGGAGGGGGGCGCTGGAGCAGTACCAGGTCAGCAGCGGGG
>JAPQRP010000025.1:739738-758555 GCA_037367295.1 Apogon hyalosoma | reverse complement strand
GAACCCACATTTACACCAAAACCTGGTCTGACAGAACCCACATTCACACCAGAACCCGGTCTGACAGAACCCACATTCACACCAGAACCCGGTCTGACAGAAGCCACATTCACACCAGGGCCTGGTTTAATAGAACCTGGTCCAACAGAACCATTTAACTGAATGTTCTTCTTCGTGTTGTGTTTTTGCTGTTTTCATTGTGTCCATTTTCATCATTACGGTGAATTTCATGCCATTTTTGTCTTTTTGCATCTTTTCCATCGGTTTCATATTGTGTCTTTTATCAAATTTTTCTCGTTACATCTGAATTATTGTGAATTTTCTGTACTTTTTGCATCTTTTCCGTAGCTTTCTTCTTTTTGTGTCTTCCTTGTTTCATTGTTACATGTTTTGTTTTTTCTTTACGTGGTTTTCATCCTGTTTCATCTTTTACATTTTAGTCTGTTGTGTTTTTCTGTTATTTAGAATTTAGTCCTAATGTGAAAATGACAGAAACTCAAACTCATTAAGGTAAAAGTCATGAGTTGAGGGAATAAAAGAACAAACGTGTATCTTCATCCTTTCAACTGTTTGTGTGAATAGTTCTTTATGTTCTCGTGTCCGGGTCGACTTCACATCAGGACGATGGAGTTAAAAATAGTGTCAATCACCCATGAGCACTTCCTCATCGCAGTGACATGAACAAACACTTCCTCCATCGCACTAGGCACGCTCAGACGAAGACCAGCCACCAACAGGACACGCCCACAAGACTACAGGCGCTTCAAGAGTCTGTCAGGACTCTGCCAGGAGTAGGGACCAGAGTGGACCAGTCCACATCCAGGTGGACCTGCTGACGGTCAGTACCGGCATCCACACTCATATCTCATCAAATTTGAGGTTTCAGTGGCGCTTTGCATGCTGGGATGTGATGTTTTTACTGTTCTGGGTTTGGATTAGGGTTCCACTGCTGTGCATGCTGGGATGTGATACTTTTACAGGTCTGGGTCTGGGTAGGGTCTGGGTCTAGGTCTGGCTTGGGGTCTGGTTCCAGGTCTGGCTTAGGTTCTGGGTCTGGCTTAGGTTCTGGTTCCAGATCTGGCTTGGGGTCTGGTTCTGGGTCTGGCTTAGTTTCTGAGTCTGGCTTAGGGTCTGGCTGCAGGTCTGGCTTAGGGTCTGGCTCCAGGTCTGGCTTAGGTTCTTGGTCTGGCTCCAGGTCTGGCTTAGAGTCTTGCTCCAGGTCTGGCTTAGGTTCTGGGTCTGGCTCCAGGTCTGGTTTAGGGTCTGGGTCTGGCTCCAGGTCTGGCTTAGGTTCTGGGTCTGGCTCCAGGTCTGGCTTTGGGTCTGGCTCCAGGTTCTGGGTTTGGCTCCAGGTCTGGCTTTGGGTCTGGCTCCAGGTTCTGGGTCTGGCTCCAGGTCTGGCTTAGGTTCTGGGTCTGGCTCCAGGTCTGGCTCCAGGTTCTGGGTCTGGCTCCAGGTCTGGCTCCAGGTTCTGGGTCTGGCTCCAGGTCTGGGTTTCTCCTCCTCATTCTGTCTGCTGTTTGTTTGGATCCTGTTCACGTTGATCAGATGAGACTCCTCCTTGAGTTTTAAATCCTCCAAATCTGACCCCAGATCAGTCATCGGTTCATTTTATTTATCATTAGTTGCTCAGTTCATGATGTTTTTGATGGAAAAACTATGACTTAATTGCCTGTATTTTCTCTTGTCTTTCCTCCTCGATGACATTAGTCTGAATCTATTCCACTAAAACTGATCGATTCAGAATCTAATGCTCAGATGAGCGGTGGTGTACTTGTAGTATTATTATTATTATTATTATTATTACTGCTTTGAATACTACTGAATGTGTAAATGTCACTTTAACTTCATGAAGCTGTTGTACAACAAAGCTGTTCACCACATTCATGATCGTTTACACTCACGAAACCTGGATTTGGTGTAAAATACTGGACGATTCTGATCACATGTAAACCTGAGCTGGTTCCAGACTGGATGGGCTTTATTTGCAGTTTCAGGTTTCGAGTGTTTGTCTGATGGGAGTGTTTTCCGTGTTACAGTCTATAGGTGGTTGTACAACCCAGTTGCATAACCCTGTTGTTGCAGCACAATGACATGCAAATATTCACCTGCACAAAGACCGTACAGAAGAACTGAAAACCTCCTGTAGAGCAAATAAACCACATGGGCATGAAATCTACCGTTTAAGAGTTAAAAGGGCATCTGTGCTGTATTTTATCTCTAAACCCAGGGAATCTGTGTTTGAGTCACGGACACTGAAATATGACATTTTATTCCCCAGTTTCCACTTTTGCTCATCTGTCAGGTGTCGCTTTATAATTCTAACTCCATTCTCAGGCTGTTTTAACCCTTTAACCCCTGACGTGTCTGTGGTGAGCATTCTAAATGTATGACTTATTTGAAATATTCATAAAAATTCAACCGTTTGCTCAATAAGAAAATTTTCCAAACATGCTGATGGAATGGACCTTGTTCTGTTGTTGAAAAAATAAAGATAGATAATTGCTCAGATGAAGAGAAAAAAAAACCCAGCAAGACAATAAGACCTTCAGGGATAAAAAATGCATCTGTAAAGTTAGATTTCCTGTTGGTGTTCAGCCAACGGGTGCAGAAGACAGCAGACATATGCTCAGTACTAACCCTAACCCTGGTTTACAGAAGCTAGTTAGCATTAGCATGATCCCTGTGATCAGCAATGACAAGCAAAGCTAACGGTTCTAAGACTAGTTATAATTCTGTATCAGCTGTGAATTTATCTGCTGGTGTCCTCGGCGCCACGCCTCGTTTGAACATGTAACATGTTGAACTACTGTGCATGCACCATTTATGATGAGAGCCTGTATGTAACGCAAAGGTAATACAGGAGTCATGTAATGCATTACAATTCTGAGTAATATTGTACGGAATTACTCTGAAATAACAGCAACAAGTAATTTGTAATGGATTACAGTTTGGAAGTAACTTGCACAACACTGTACATGAAACTGCATCATCATGGATGACTGGTGCTGGTTCCTCAGAACTCTTAAACTACCCACAATCCTCTGCAAAGTGAAAAGGAATCGACCACAAATAAATCCCCACAGGAGCAGAATAACTGTCTGGTTTCACCAGCGTAAAATGCATCAAAATCGAATTATCAGATGATTTTATGAGACGAGGTAAGACAAAACTCTGCATAAAGTGATCGAATAGAAAAACCTGTTTGTCTGAGATACTGAACATTCCTCCAACAGGACTCAACAAGACTGAACAAGACTGAACCGAACCATCTGAGACAAACCACACGACCTTTTAATCCAAACCCACCGTCTCATGTTCACTTTAAAACATTTAGAACAAATATTATGAAATCCTGTGTCTGTCGGAGCAGATCTGTGGAACAGCTGCGCAGATGAGGTGAAACCATGGACCTCTCACCTTAAAAAAACATTTATAAATATAACTCTTAATAGATACCAGAACTTTAAGTCTTAAGTTTGTATGCAACATTTAATATTTATTTCAGCATTCATATTGTTTTCATTGTCCGTGTGAATATGTTGTTAAAGTTGAGGATGTGCTGTAAGATAATGTCTAGAGGGTAGGTAAAAGAAGCAGAAAGCTTCAGCCTGCTCCTTTTCAGTCTGACTGTATAAATGAATTATTTAATTAGTGGAGTTTGTATTATAAATTTTCATTTCATGGAGTGATTGTTGGATCTGTGGACTGCATTTGTTCTTCAGACTGAAATAAAACAAACTTTACACGACTGATCAGAAATGTGGTTGTAACAGTGCTGGTCCATCAGGGCCAGCAAGGCCTTCTCTACTGGCGTTAACATCATCGGAAACACTGACCTTCATTTACAACTTAAATTGTAATATTTGGTCCATGAAATTGTATTAATTTATTCCCAATAGACTATTTTCATTTCTTAGCATTCCTCTTGGCTGCACTGCTTCCAGTATGTGCGTGGAAGTGTCCAATCAGATTTCAGTCTCTGTGTGTTGCCAGGGTTGATCTAATCTGCCCTGGTCCTTCAGAATCAGTAGTGAAGGTTCATGTAATTTAAACTGTATCAGGACTGTTTGTTTAACCAATCAGATTCCAGCTAGCTGGCCCCCAATGTCGTCAGCATTTATCCTTCCTCTGACTGGATGGTCAGAGCAGAACTTATTTGATTTAGCTTTGGCAATATTCTTTTTGATTCATGCCAATAAAGCTCATTGAATTGAACTATTAATACATCTGCGATAGAATCTTTTTCTCTTTTTTTCCTCCCCTGTCCACAATACCAAACGGAGGAGAGGAAAATGATTTGGTCTCAGAAATACTGAAAAATCCACTTTCAAGGCGGACATTTCCAGAAAAGCTGGACATGGTGAGGAGAGATGGTGCAACGCCAACGCTAGTTAGCTGATGGAGTGGACATTCTGTCCTCAAGAGAATCTAAACCTATGTGAGGAATCCGACTGGACAGAGGAGACTCTGAGCCTTGGCCTCCATGGACATAAAAAAAAAAAAAGACTTATTGATGGAACTGAAACACACAGATCTGCCCTACAAACACAAAGCATAGTATCTGCATTTAAAAAAAATGTTTTTGCACCAGTCAAAAGCTCAGAATCTGCTGTTCAATCTGCTACAGTTTAAGGGCGATTTGCCATGTTTTACTTTCCAGTACCTGCAAAAATGTTCTGTGAAAGCAAGTCAAACTATGTAAGTGCACTCGGTACAGTCTGACTTGGTTTCACCACGATAATAGTAGCAAGTATTTGAAGTATGCTGGGTCAAAGGTCACCCTTTGGTTGTAGTGTGTATTCTGGAATGCAGTAATGCTTGAAAAAGAACGCTCTAAAGTACTTCAGTGTACCCAGAGTTCTTGTCAGTTTACATGTAAATGTTTATACAAGACTAGGTTTCACCATTAAGGCATGACGCAGTATGTCTTCACTTAAAATGTTGTAAATGCCTCAACACTTAATATTAAAACTAAGTGAATTTGCACAGTTGCTGCAGTTAATACAATGTGTGACTGTATGAGCATGTAAATTCACTGTAGTAAAGCGAAGGCAAAGTGCAGTAAAGCCTATAAAACAGACACATTTGGCCTGAATGTTAAAATACAGTAGGCTTGAACGTCACTTCACTTTAACCAAATAGATCATACACTTGGTAATTAAATATCATTTGAAGCTCAGGCTTGGAGGAAAAAAAACATGAAAAGTGTTTTTTCTCAGTTTGGAATTTTTGCAGATACTGCGTTTTGGCTTTATCTGACACAGATCACCTGGAGGACAGGGTCAGTGAGGTTTTCAAATGTTGGATTTTGTATATAAATAATGTGCATCTCTGGTGAGTAGGCTATGATTGGTTTGATTTAAATGTTGTATGTTTTTGTCATGTTATTAGAGAAATATTGACTGAGCTGCTCCAGATGATGTACATGGTACAGTTGTGGTTGTAGTGTGGAGGTTTGGAGCTGTCCTAACTGGGTTTACAGCTTCAGTAATAAAAGTATTCACCCTCAATACCACAAATGTGTCTCTTTAGTGCCACACTGTTATTTTGTGGGTTTTTTGTCTAGTATTGAGGGTTTCTATCATTGTGATGTCATAGTGGTGGTATTAAGAGGTGGATTAAGTCCAGTTAGACTGAAGGCCCAGGTACCAAATGCACTGCCCAACACTGGGTTTTAACCTGCAGATCTGAGGCATCTCTGCAGCTGATGAACCAACCAAAGCTCATTTATTCATTCATTTTCTGCACAGATCCTGTTACTACATGATGCTGCATTACATGTGAAAAAAGAACTGATGAATTGTCAAAAACCAAGACACAACAGGAAACTCTGAAACCACAGCATCAAACATGAAACTGAGCAGCCAACTGCCAGTCTGTGTAGTTCTACTTTAAAAAGGGTGTAGATGTAGTATTTACACTTTAAAATAATTACAAATCACCTAAAATCCTCCTCATAGTGTTTATATATTAAATATATGTGAAGTTGTTCCAAAGATGCCGACGTATTGGATTGAACAGATATGAAAGGAACTTATTTCCATTGACAAGCTGAGGGATATTTGTGCGACCACTAGAAGGAGTAGTGAGTCGCACAAAGGATGAGAACCAGAAAGAAACAACTGTCGGAGTCAAAGAACAGCGGTGATAAAACTAGAGTCATTGTTTCCTCCACTGGACTCAGCTGTAAATGTAAAGAATGGAGTTGGATGGTAAATGTCAGCGTTTCTTCTACATGAGTGTGTTTTGATTCTGAGGCTTATGAAGGTATAAAATTATTATGGGATGTTCTTATCTTTGCTAAGTTGTCGTTTGTTGATCCACGGTTCAGACTAAACCCTGACACTTCTGACCTTGTTTACTGGATTCCCAAAGGATCTTTAGTTCAGTTGATGACACAAACCCAACAGGAAACAGAGGTGATTAGTGGTTTTACTGTGGCTGTTTTCAGTCTATAAACAGAGCTAAGCTAACAGAGTTAAGCTAACAGAGCCATAATGTAAACGATCAGCTGATGCAGCATGTAAACATTATAGGACAGTGTTATTTTAGTGACTGTTAAAATAAGGGTCTATGAGTTTGAGTTTTAATCAAACTTGATGACGCCATAATACAGATGTGGAAACAATGAGCCTTATGCTTTATTCGGTGACTGATTCAGTTTGTGGAACACAGGGTTGGTTCCACGATGGTTCTGGTTCTAAGAGGGTTCTGGTACCTGACTGACCCCTTCTTGCCAGAGTCTGGAACATCAGTACCACATTGAACCAGATGCTTCCTGGTTCTACTTTACTGTATTTAACCTTTATTATGACTCCATGTATTAAATATAACTCGGACAAAAACAAGTAAAAATCAGGAGAACTACACGACAAAACCCAGCTCCAGTCACATGACTTCTGAGGAAACAAAACCATTAATTCACAGAATATTCTGACTCGAGAGAACTTTGTGTAGAACCCTTCCAAACCAACACTAGGTACCGACAGGATGGAGTTAGAAGTGTTTTATCTCCGGAGGTTAACAGAAGGAAACTGTACAGAGCTGTTTCCTCTCAGATGTGGATCCAGCTAATCATGGACCACATCAGGACCTGAGGAACCACATGTGATGTGTTAGATGTTCAACCTCCAGAACCCTGTCAGTTTGTTGGTTTCTAACTGAGGTTTGCTTTGTTGGTTCCAGGTGAGGATGAGGAGGACAGAGATGCCGCTGCATAAGCAGCAGTCGATGCCATGTTTTGGAAGAGGTGAGTGGATAAAAACCAACGTCTTTAACGTTCATAAAGTCATGATGAACTGAGGCAGCAGCCCCCCAGACATCTGAGGAATGTAAAGTGTTCTCTATTTTTAGAACCTTCTCACAGCGTTATCTCGCTGTTACAGAACTCAGAGAAAAACCATTTGCATCTGTACAGTTTGACCTCACATGTCCACCTTCATCCAAGTATTAACCATCATCATCATCAGGGCTTTGGTTTGTCTCTGAACTGATCTAGTCTGGCTCAAACAACAAAGTCCCTGCAGGGACCGGTTCCAGGTTTATTAAACCCGGTCCAGTTCCATCCAGACCGGTTCCAGTTTCCCTGTATTTTGCTGTGGTTCGTGTGTGTATTTGCACGTGTTTGTGTATATTTGCCTGTGTGAGAGATGCTTTGTGTTGTTGTGTGTCATGTTGGTACATATTATTCCAGTGTTTCTCCAGTGTGTGTATTTGTTTTAGTGTGTGTGTTATAGTGTATTTGTTTGTGTTTAGTGTGTGTTATAGTGTATTTGTTTGTGTTTAGTGTGCGTGTTAGTGTGTATTATTCCTGTGTGTGTGTGTGTGTGTGTGTGTGTGTGTGTGTTCAGTGTGCGTCTGTGAAGTCAACACTCGTCCACATGTCCTAACTGTACGTCCATCTGTGACTCTGACCTAGTTTATTCATTCGTTCGAGTTTTACCATGAATCCAAATGTTTTTAACTCTAAAACATCTGTGGAAATCAGACCCACAATCTGGGCCAGAACCAGAACATCACAGACTCACACTGACTTCACTGAACCAGATATTTGACAGAAACAGGGTTTATTGGCCTTTATATTCACCTTAAACATAAGTTTGCACAGATCAGACCATAAAACCCCAAATATCCTCATATGCAGATGATGTTCTGTTATATAAAAGAAAAACACACATTACTATTATCAACAATCTGAGAAGTTTTTGTTTCATGTCATTATTTCTACAGAACTGTGCAGGTTAAACTCCATTAAACCAACACTAGAGATGAAAAGAATCAGACTCAAACCTCTCTAGACTAGTAAAGTTCAACTACAATGACTAATTCTTAACTGAACAAAAGTAACTTTCTCCATCCGTTGAGTTTACTTCCCACAGAATACCCACACTTCCTGTTTACTGACAGTATGTGGTTTTGTGTTAGAATGACACTTCCTGCTGTTTTCAGAGGTGAAACTACAGTTAGACCAACAGACGCAGTTGGACCTGGTTTGATTCTAGTTTCTACTGTGGATCTGAGTTCTAATAATATCTGGTAAACACGTCTCTGCGATGCTTCAGATGCTTTAGACGCCGTCAAATCTGTCCATATGTTCACACATGTTTATGCCAGTGTGAGGCCCCGCCCTCCACGACAGCTGCTGTTACCATGACGCCCTCAAACATCCCAAAATAGAGACGATGGACACTCAAGACGACAGCGATGGGAGCTGTATCGGAGGAGGTAAACAGGGGGCGGAGCCTCCAGAACCCAAACACAGTCTGGACTGGCAGAGACCACATCCACAGAGACCTGCAGAGACCCACAGAGACCAGATCTACCGAGTCTTACAGAGTCTAGACCAGCAGAGACCACATTCACACAGTCCTACAGAGTCTAGATCAGCAGAGACCACATCCACACAATCCAGGTCTAGAGACCTGCAGAGACCTACAGAGTCCAGATATACAGAATCTTGATCTACAGAGACCTCTACAGAGTCCAGACCTAGAAAGTCCAGATTTACAGAATCCAGACCTGCAGAGTCCAGACCTACAGTGCCCGGGACTAAAGGATCCAGGTCTACAGAGTTCAGGTCCACAGAGACCTCCTGACTGACCAAGATAAGAGTCAGATGAACGGTGACGACGGACACTGACGCAGGAATGACCCAGATCAGTGCAGAAGGTAAGACCTGGTGGACCAAACCTGACCAAACTAAACTGGACCAAACCAACCAGATCAAACCAGACCAAACTAAACCCAATGAATGAAGGTTTTTGTGTCTAAATGATGTCGATAATTGGGGTGTTGAAAAAAAATACTGTCAATATTTAACTCATCAGCATCTTCAGAAAAACTACTATCATCTAAATAAACCATTAGAAACTAAAACCAGGGATTGAAAATAACACTGAACACATTTGATTAAACCAACATAAATAAAACTTCAGAACCTAACCTGTTGGTTTCATGTAAATTAGATTGTGTTTCTCTAATCACATACGATAGATACTTGTGTTTTCAGTTAATGTAGTGAAAAAATAATGGATTAAAATAAAAAAAACTTTTAAATTTGACATTTACCTTTTTGTCCCAGCTTAACATTAATGTTAAAGTGAATGACATTTAAATCTGAAACTAATTCAATGATAAACATTGAACTGAACAATTAATCATTTGTGTTCATGTGCACATTGGCCACGCCCCCTTGATTCCCCAAAATGCTGATCCTGGATCAGGTTTCTGCAACTGTGAGAATGTGGGTCAGGGTCATGGCGCAGCTGGTCAGCTGTTGGGTTGGACGGTCTGTACGTGCTCAGTGGCTCATCGTACGTGACGGCTGCATCTGGTCCAGTTCTGCAGGGTCAGGGCGGAGACTCTGGGACTGAGCCACGCCCTGTTGAGGGGTGTGGCCTAGGCTCCACCAATGGGGCCGGACTTTACCTGACAGAGGACAGGCCAAGTGTTGACACTGGTCTGAGATGTTTGGTCCCATTTCAGATCCGTTTAAGTTACATGAGATTTGATTGGATTATTGATTATGGTTTTATTTGAAGCTCTGGTCCATCTGTTACATAAACCCCCTAGACCTCCTCTGGTCCAGGTCCTGCAGACAGGACTTTAACAGACCCATCAGAACCTGGTCCTGTTCTACCTGAGCTGCAGATTCAGAACTAGGAGCTGAAGCAGAATCATCTGATGCTTCATTGAACCCTTCATTTATCTGATTGATTGGTTTTAATGTCTTGTAGTCGGGTTTATCTTCCGTAGCTTAGTTTGACCAAAGTCTTGTCCAACATTTGTTACTGTATTTCTTCACACATATGACTTTTTTTTTTTTTGCCGTTTCCATTTAATGTAGTTTTGTTCATTTCCTGCAAGAATTCAATGGATGTCTCATCACATGAAGACACATGTATTCACTCATTTGGTTTCCATTGGATTTGACAGAATCTTGCATTTCCACTAAATTCCAAATAACTGTAAATGTTATGTGAAATGACATTATACTGAAATGTATTATTTCATAGAAACAGAACTGTAAATTTAAAATAAAATTCAACAACAATAAAACTAATCTAATATTTAATCATAGATGTGACTCAATAGAACATTCACTATCTGCTGTTAAAAATTTATTTTGTATTAAAATGGAAGAACAGAGGAGAGGAAATATCTTAAATCTTTAGAGGTAAAACAAATGGATTTAGCCATATACAATAAACTCAGACTTCATATCTACACGATCATTTATACGGTTAAGTAAGCTGGATGGTTTGGTCTAAATACTGGAACACGAGTCTAAATGGTCCAGTCTAAATACTGGAACACGAGTCCAAAATTATAACATGAAGTTCTAGAAACAGCCAGGAAAACACCTTGCCCTCCAGGAAACAGTGCGAAGTGTTAACAGGGTCATCTTCAACGCTGACAAACCCTGGACTCAGATCTCACATAGATTGAGTTTCATGTTCTTGGCAGTGGACTCGACGTGGATCAAATACCAGAACAATTTCATCCTGGATCTGGCCCAGTGACCCACAATCTGCAGCATTGATATTAATAGTAACAGCGATGATGTGAATATTTCAACGTCTGCGACACAGAGAGGACGATGAAACTTGACAAACATCTGTGACCTTCACTCAGATGGAAAATATAAAACAGCAAAAACTGAAGGAAATGTAGAAACAGCGTTAAATAAAAACAATGAACAGTAAAACCAGGTTCGATCAAGACGTTCCTCATACTGTCTGCAAAAAGTCAAAGTAAATCTACAGAAAAACTCAAACACAACCTGAATAAAACAGAAATGTTCTGATCAGTCGATGAATTCACTGAGTGTCAATGATGTAAAAAATAGGACTTGAATCATAAACAGGGCTTTTTCCCACAGAATAACGGACCTTCAGTCCATTTAAAGACATGGTTGGAAACTGTGGTAATAATGTTGATCTGTGGACTCACAGGACCGGAACATTCTCACATTCAAGAACCAACATCTGAGAAACTCACAATAAATATTTCCCATAAAAATGTCCCGTTGTAGTGTTTACCCAGACCCAGCAGTTCATGTGCCTCTGGGGTCAAAGGTCACGGTGCCGTCCACTCTGTTTACTGTACGATCCACCGGGTCAACAGACCACGTCAACAGAACACACATCCAGGCCTGAAACTGGAGTCGACACTGGAGCTGTGTGTTTACTGGATGATTTAAGACCAGACGAGTCCAGCAGCTCGTGGTCGTTAAAGTGCAGATGTCTGCTTTTACAAACACAAACATAATGTTGTGTTTCCTTAACGAGTTGTCATCTATCAGACGAAATCCAACACGTCAACATGAGGGGACGATTGGACCAGAACCATCAAAACAAACAGATGTTTGTAGAAGATGAACTCTGAAGCAAAAATGGATGCAGGGATCATCCATCATGTCCATAAACATGTCCTTGACCCGCGCTGACAGGCTTTTACCTCCCATCGTGGTCAGACTTCCCATGATGCACTGTGTTGGGGTTTGAGTGTTTCCTCTCCAGTAACTCTCCACCTTCTCCATCTTTCAGAGATGCCGAGGCATTTCCCCAAAATGTCCATGAGTGAGGTGGATGAGAAGATGTGTCAGCTGGCAGAGAAGGTGTATGCGTCAGCGCTGAAGGAGGAGGACACCAAGGACGCCATGGCACTGTTTACGGTCCCGGAGGACTGTCCCATCGGCCTCCACGAGGACCGGGAACGAGCCCTGCAGAAGGAGATGGCCCAGCTCCACTGCCAGGAGTCGGTGAATAGGTGAGGCCCAGGCATTGGACTGGGTCCATGAAATCAGGTCCATGCAATCAGATCCATGGGGCTGGGTCCAGGTCCATGGGACTAGGGTCAGTTGAGTCTTATCGTGTCCATCTTGTGTCTGTAGGAAGAGGAGCCTGATGTTGAAGCGTTCGCAGTCGCTATCATTGCAGATTACTCCTGAATGGTGTCTATCGGGGGTTTCTCCGATGCTCTCCCCAGTCACACCAGATCCAGGTCAAGTCACGGCTTTCCCAGAATTCCAGAGGGTCACAATCAGCGGAGACTACTGCGCAGGGGTGAGTCCACGTCACATCTACATTCTGCACATTTGTAGATTGCAGATCTACAGACACATCTGAGAGCTGATAGTGGTTTGTTCACCACGTCGATACATTCGTTCATCCATGTTGATAACGTTTAGTTTTTATTGCAGTTATTTGTCTTTGGAATAAAAGTATATAAAATAATGTAAAATATTTTAACTCAGATACTGGATTTCCTTCTACATTTCGATGACTTAAAGAATAAGACCAGCAGGCCAAAGTAGGACTAAGGTTCGGTTCACTTGGTCCAGGACTTTAGAACATTTAGGAGACTCTTTGATCTTCTGCTGCTGATCTGAACCTGGTTCTTGTTCTGTTTAACCCCTCCTGGTCTGGTTCCAGATCACCGTGGAGGACTATGAGCAGGCGGCCAAGAGTCTGCTCAATGCTCTGCTGATCCGAGAGAAGTATTCGAGGCTGGCGTACCACCGCTTCACCAGAACCACGGCCCAGTTCCTCAGTGAGGCCCGGAATGAGAAGTGGAAGGTGGAGGACGAGGTCCTGCCAGGTAAAGATGTCCTGGTCCAATTCCTTCATGTCCAACGGTACTGAAAGTGTCAGATATTTTCATCATATCACAGGTAAATGCTGGTGTTTGGTTTCATCTGAATGTTAGAGAAACTGGACATTCATGGTTTGAAATTATTTATAAAGACAGAAGAAGAAAACGACTCAATGGAAACATTTAACTGGAAGAAAATGTGTCCATTTTCATAATTGTCTTTGGTAATTTTTAGTCTTATTTGATTATAAATACGTTCATGTTTCACTGGATTTACCACACATGACATCACCTGAACAGCAGATCAGAAAAACACTGAAACCTAAACAACCTCCCAAAAAAACTATGAATTAAAACCTGGACAGATATGAATGAATGTTTAGTGCGACACCATTGTGTTATACAGTTGTCATTGTGTTGTTGTGTTGTGTCATTGTGTTCTTGCAGACATCTGGCCGTACCCTCATGAAGGTGAGGACCCCTACTCTATGGAGGGGATTCCTGACAACTTGAACTTCCACCTGCAGATGAAGGATGGTATTGTCCACGTCTACGACGACGCCGATGCCCTCAGACAGCAGCGACCGCACAGCCTCCCCTACCCCGACCTCGAGACGTTCGCTGTTGACCTCAGCCACGTCCTTGCCATGATTGCTGACGGACCAACGTACGTACACAGAACCCTGACCCTAAACTTAACCCAAAGAACCCTGACCCTAACTTTCAACCTGTTTCCACCTTGCCTGATTCTGGTGGTTGTTTTTAGGAAGACATACTGCCACCGACGGCTGAACTTTCTAGAGTCCAAGTTCTACCTCCATGAGATGCTGAATGAAATGGCGGAGCTGAAGGAGCTGAAGAGCGTCCCACACAGAGACTTCTACAACGTCAGGAAGGTCAGGAATCCACTGAATGTTCATTTAACTGTTCTACTACAATCAGACTGTTCAATTAGGTCAAGGTTCTGATGAAGTTTTACCTGCACCTCTGGTTTCTGTCCTACCACATCATGTGTGTAAAGAAGTTAAATAAGACATTTAACTTCATTAAATCAAGCCTCAGGAACCAAACAACTCATCAGTTAATCAACAGAAGAACTTATCAATTAACTATGAAATTAAAATGAAGTCGTCTGTGTTTCAATGTTGGACTGAATCCAGTTCCTGGGTTTATGGAGGACCTGGAGGTGTTCCATCTAAACACACCTTGTCCCCATGTGTTAATCACAGGTGGACACCCACATCCACGCTGCTGCCTGCATGAACCAGAAACATCTGCTGAAGTTCATTAAGTCCACATACCAGACGGAGGAAGACCGCGTGGTTCTGGAGAAGAACGGCCTGAAGATGACGCTGAAGGAGGTGTTCCACAAGCTCAACATGGACCCGTACGACCTCACTGTGGACTCACTGGACGTTCACGCTGTAAGTAATTCTGTTAGACTAACCCTCACCAGGTTTATGGTCAGACCCAAACCAACGTTCACAATCTTTGGTGGAATCAAAATCCCCTTTACGTTTCTTTTCACAGGGAAGACAAACGTTTCATCGCTTTGACAAGTTCAACTCAAAGTACAACCCGGTGGGAGCAAGTGAACTACGAGAGATCTACCTGAAAACCGACAACTACATCAGAGGAGAATACTTCGCACGACTCGTTAAGGTAAAAAGGGTCTTCATCAGTATCTTGAACTGGTCCACATGGAGGTTGGAGACATGTCTCAGTTCATCTGATCTGAACTTCTGAGGATACTTGTCAGTTCTCAAACACCTCGTGGTATTGTTGTATTTCAGGAAGTGGCCAAAGAGCTGGAGGACAGTAAATACCAACACACCGAACCTCGTCTGTCCATCTACGGACGCTCAACCAGCGAATGGGAGGGATTGGCCACGTGGTTCATCGAGCATAAGGTGCACTCGCCAAACATGAGGTGGATCATCCAGGTCCCACGGCTCTAGTGAGTTTATCTACAGACTCAGTTAAACAGAAAATAAATGAACAAATAACTAACATTCCAGTGATAGTGTTGACCAAAGCTTTTAACAAAATCCACTGGAATTCCTTAAAATATTAACTGAACCATGATTCTGATAATTAGGGTTGATAGATGGATGGATAGATATTTACTATCCCTTTGGCTCTCAGTGACGTCTTCAGGTCAAAGAAGTTGGTCCCAAACTTCGCCAAGATGTTGGAGAACATCTTCCTGCCACTGTTTGAGGCCACAGTGAATCCCCAGAAGCACAAGGCCATCCATGTGTTCCTCAAATATGTGAGTCCCGTTTCCATGAGAACCACGATCTGGAACTAAAATAAAGAAATCTTCTTTAAATCTGTCCCAAATGTGACGACATGGAGCTCTGTTAGTCGAGGTCGTGTCGTCTCAGCACTGGTTAATCCAAGTAAAACACTGGGATGAAACATCATCTGAAACCATCTCCGACATTTTAGAAAAAACAACATTGAGCTCAGGAACCTGAACCAATCCAACCACCAGAGAACACACGGTTAACTCTACTTATTAACGCAGAACAAACTACCTTCACACTTGAAACTAAACATCGCAGATCCACGGTGGTGAAATCTGTGTCCTCTGACCCAAAACAGGTCACAGGGTTCGACAGTGTGGACGACGAGTCCAAACACAGCGACCACATGTTCTCCTACAAAAGCCCCAAACCAGAGGAGTGGACGACGGACAACAACCCGCCTTACACCTACTACCTGTTCTACATGTACGCCAACATCATGGTCCTCAACAACCTGCGCAGGTACGTCAGCAGGCAACTGCAACCACGACACGACAGCAACCATATGGCACGACTGCAGCCACATGATGGAACCGCAACCATGACATGACCACAACTCGCCGTACACCTACTCTGTTCTACATGTTTGCAAACATCTTGGTCCTCAACAACCTGCGCAGATATGTCTGCACACAACCACAACATGACAACATAACCACGATCACAACCCGCCGTACACCTACTACCTGTTCTACATGTACACCAATGTCACAGTCCTCAAATCATCATGGTCCTCATCATGATGGAAGAATACTTGAGATGATCCTCCATCTTTATTTTCATTTTGATTATATTTTATTTATCTGTTGGAGTCAGTATCTGATGTTTGATCTTCTTCATGATTTGTTTCCTGATGGTCCTTCATCTATTTCCATCTTTGTGATTCGTTTTCATCATCCTGTTGATGCACCATCAGGGAACGAGGCCTGAACACGTTCCAGTTCCGTCCTCACTGTGGAGAAGCTGGTTCCATCACTCACCTGGTGTCGGCGTTCCTCACGGCAGACAACATCTCCCACGGCCTCAACCTCAAAAAGGTCAGTCCAGAACGCACACCACGTTCATAAGTGCAGACCCACGCTTCCAGAACTCCACCCGGCTGACGTGTCCCTGTGTTCCTCAGAGTCCGGTTCTCCAGTACCTGTACTACCTGGCCCAGATCCCCATCGCCATGTCTCCGCTGAGCAACAACAGCCTGTTCCTGCAGTACTCCAAGAACCCGCTCAGAGAGTTCCTCCACAAAGGCCTGTGTGTGTCGCTGTCCACTGATGACCCCATGCAGTTCCACTACACCAAGGTCAGAACCAGAACCACAAATAGAACCAGAACCACGAGGACCTCAACCAGATGATGATAATTACAGCTGGCAGGACAGGGTTTTCTTAGTACACTTTCAAGCTGCTCCTTCAGATACGTGGTTTATTATAGATTCAACCAAAGACACTTTAGAACATGAGGGTTCACTTCCTGTTTCAGTGTCACATGGTTTCTACAAGCCCCGCCCTTCAGATCCTTTCCCATTCATTACAAAATGGAAAAGGGAACATGATTTAAAAATTTCAATTGATTATTTCACCCAAAAAAGTACAAGCTTTATCCATTAAGGCAAGGGTTCCCAAAGTGGGGTATATGTACCCCCAGGGGTACTTGGAAGAAGCCCAGGGGGTACTTGAAATTTTGTGGGAAAAATACATTAAATAAGTCATCATGTACTAAATGCAAAATATATAATGACAATTAATGCTGAAATATAAAACACAATAAATACATTCATATAATAGTTTTACTGTCAATCATCTTGTTTAAGCTTTGGTAACATTTGAAGAACATTTCTATTTTGTATTATTCAAAATGAGTTTGAGTAGCTAAGTAATTATTTTTTGTTGATGAAAGGTTCATTTATTAATTAATGAACAATTTATTTTTCTTATCTATGAAAGAGGGCACTTTTCAGTTTATATTTTGCACACAAAATTTACTTTAAAAATTTGTTATTTTTTATATATATATATTACAGTTAAATATGTGTTGTTTGTTTACAAAGTTTTGAAAATATCAACAGACACCTTTGGCACAGGAACAAGTTTTGTTTTTTTTTTCAATCAAAAATGCTGAAGCGAGAGTTGGGGGTACTTGGCTAAAAGTATATTTCAGGGGCTACTCCACTGTAAAAAGTTTGAGAACCACTGCATTAAGGCCAAAGCCGTGTAATGAACGGACATAAAACGACATTTTCAAATCAGGACGAAAACGGACGTTAAGTTTGTGTCAATGAGATCAATGCAAACATCATCTAGGCGAAGAAAATAAAATCAGTGATAATTAGAACAATGTTAATCATCAGGAAAATATGTGATGTAAGTTTAATATTATTGATCTAATTTCATTCGTCCACACATCCTCATCACCTCTGACCACGCCCACTCAGGAGACAGGAAGTGAACTGGTGACGTCATTGGTGAATCGAATGATCTGTCATTTTATAAAATACATGATCTTTGATTAAATGAACAATAACATGATACGACGATCAGGAAATGATGGACATCAAGAATTTACTTTCAGTTTCAGTTTTTAGTTTTATGTTTTACTGTAAAAGTCACTTCATTTTTCACTTCTGATAAAATTTGCAGTTTTTTGTTTATGAACCATCAAACTAGAAGTAAAATGTATGAGTTAAGAATAACATGTTTGACAGCTGAATGTTTAATATAAATCACAATAATCCACTGATGATTTGATGAATGTGGTTGATGAATGTGGGCGTGGCCTGTTTCAGGAGGCGTTGATGGAGGAGTACGCCATCGCCGCTCAGCTGTGGAAGCTCAGCACGTGTGACCTGTGTGAAATCGCCAGGAACAGTGTTCTGCAGAGTGGACTCTCCCATCAGGTATCGGTCTGGTCCGGTCATGACCTGAAAGCGGTTTCATTTATGTGGGTGGTTTCGTGTCCTGAGGGCAATGGAGTGACAGCACTAGAAGTATTTTAGCATCAGTGACATGGATGACGGGTGATGAACGTAATTTAATTTATTAACAAACGCAGATACGGGTTTGATTGACTGGAGCTGGAGGACTATCACGTTCCAACAGATGACGGAGAACGTTCTCATGGTGCTCGCTGTGTTTGTTTAGTTCACGTGATTTTTGTGGCGACACCAGAGACTAAAACTTCACAGATTTGGCAACATGGCCGACATGAGGATGACGCACCACAGGCTGTTAACTGGTACTTCAGAGGCTCATTACTGCCACCTGGTGGACTGGAGTCACTACACTTGAACAGGCTTTGGGAGTCTTATTTCATCTCTTTTGCTGAGTGGAATATGTAACTTGGTGGCTGGGGCGCCGCTAGCAATTGTGGGCCCCATGAAAAGTAAATGTTGTTGACCCTTCATGAAATTCGTTATC
>JAPQRP010000025.1:703387-714055 GCA_037367295.1 Apogon hyalosoma | reverse complement strand
CATATCCTGACCAAGGAAAATCCAATTCTCCCTTTGTGCAGTAATCTACACCTGGCTTTACTGCCTCTGTCCATAATTATATATATATTATATAGACTAAATGTCCTTGAAAATTAACGTTTATTTTCAGCATAGTATAGCAAACTATTACATCATCAAAAATAAATAAATTTTAGCAAAAAAATGTCTGTTTTTAATGTCTGGGGTCGCCAAAGATTTGTGATGTTAAAATGGGGTCATGAGTAAAAATGGTTGGGAACCTCTGGATTAATACACAAATATATTTTAATTTTTTGACTTTTTTCCTCACAGCTCCAATTGAGTAAAAACAGTCAGTGTCTTCCTAGAAGTCAGTATTTTTTCTATACGTCATGTTCTCAGTTGCTTCATTTGGAGGGTTTCAGGTCTGCCCAGTGTTTGACAGATGAGTCAGACTTTCACAGTGATTCATGGACAGTTTTACTGTATTCGTGGTTAAGAAGTTACACTAAAACTAAGACAACCACAGGATTTTGTTAAGTGGTGTTTCCTGGAGTTTACTGTTGCCGTCCAACTCATCCTATTAGCATTATATCGACTATAAGCTCACCTGGTCAGTGTGGTGATGCTGCTTTTCCATCAGTGGAATCAGTTTTCTTCAACTCAATCAGCACCGTTTTTTTTGTAACATTTCTATAGTATTAGAACTGAGAGCAGCAGATACGAGCAGATCCTATTTCTAGTACCACCTCAGCTAAAGTTACCAGTGAGCCAAAGTGGTACTAAACATAAAGTCATGCAGATGTGTGTCATGGTGTCACAATGTGAGACGCTAAGCTAAGCTAGAAAACCTTGTAAAACCTCAGCAAGTAAACCCTGTGAAAAATCAACCACAGATGTAGATCTAATCAAATAGTTTTGCCAAAAAAATCAAACCAGCATTGAAAAGTGGAAGTTTTAAGTTTCTCCATCATTGTTGCATCACTGGTAGGTGCAGTTACGTAAAAGATGTCACTCTAATAAGTGTTAATAAGATTTCGGGGTCGGCTGTGTTAGTCTAGTAAGGTAGCATTTAGCATTAGCTCCCTCGTGACCCCTCTTGGATGTCTCTGAGCTCCATTCCTTATGTCCAAAACTTCTGGCTTCAAAAAACCCATAATGGTGACGGCAAAATCAACCAACCAACTACTGTTCAGAAACCAATGGGTGACATTACAGTTCCTCTGTTCGCTAAATGCACACGGTCCAAGGCAGCAGGAACTTTTATCATTTACCTGGATTTTGAAAAGCCTTGGTGCATTTCCCCCAAAATCACTCAGGAAAAAAACTTCTCCTCGACCCCAAATTTTCCCTGATTAAAGTTCATAGGAGGGGGTTGGACTTTTGAGACTCCCTGGAATTCTTGGGGGCGGGGCTGTGTGCTGAAGAACGCAGGTTGGTCAAACACATTTGCAGCCTTTTGTACTTCTGTTCACCCTCCATGTTTAATCTAGTGGCACCTGCGTCTTTTCTCTGCAGATCATATGGCTTTATTTGCAATGCATTTGCAAAACACAAATGGCAGTTACAATCTCCGCTCGATGAACACTTTGAAACTGTTTGTTCCAAAGATAAGGAATGAATTTGGGAAAAAAAAAAATCTTGGTTTTCAGCTTCTGATGCCTGGAACAAGCCTCAGTCCATTCCTGATTTTTCTGACACCAGTCTTTCCAGAACTGTGATGTGTGGTGGAAATGCTAATAACAAAGATTATCCACACAAATAAATTCCTGGAAATGAATGTTCCTGTGAATGTTGGTGTAAAAGGAGCTCATGGGTGGTCTAGTTGTACTTGTCTTGGCTACCAGATGTTGCATTGCCATGACATTACTACCTCTGATAATCAATGGAATAGCAAAAAAAACAAAACAAAACGTGAGCAGGGATATTCATGCAGTTATATTTTCTGTTTGTATCCTCCGTTATTCATGGATTTGTTCTGTTTGTGTAGAACTTTGCCAAGGAGTTCATGATCAGCGACCCGAGGGAACTGGAGGAGGACTACATCCGCACAGAACTGAAGAAGGCAGGGGGAGCCAACTACGACGCTCAGGCCGAGTAGACAAGTGCCACTGGAAGGGTCAGGGTTGGGCTGGGGGGCTGGAGGGGCGGGGTAGGGTTTGGGGCGGGTCTGGGGAGTGTTAGGGCAGGGCTGCTACCTCTGGAGGGGGCGAGGTGAGCTGGAGAGGACACGAGTCAAAGATCAAGCCTCATTTAAAAATAAAGAAATCATTGGTTACGGTCTTAAAATACTTCCCAGAGTTCAAGCTGATTGGCATTTTTATAAAGTTCTCTTCCGGGGATCATTCTCTGTGTAGACATGTAGACCAGTCCCTTTAAAGGCCCATTCATGTTCTACGGTAAAGACGCATACGTATATGGACGGGGCGTTCATTACATCGGTGTTTCCGTTCATCCTCTGGGAGTTTGCAGATGCGAAACCAAACGGAGAGTACAGAGCAGTACCACCGGGAACCAAAGGGGCAGTGTTGAGATTTGAAGAGAATCATTTCCAGAAATGGCGAAATTTTTCAAAGAGCGACTGTGTGAGTTAGTGAAAAACTGTTAACATATTTACAACTTCCTCATGGGCGGCCCAAGCTAGTATCATCATTGAGCCGGTCCCAAGCCTGGATAAATGTGGAGGGTCGTGCAACCATGCGAATCATGACAACTACCCTTTCCAATATCAACGTTATTAATACCTCCTCTGTCGTCGCCGTGTTTGTTGTGACGTTCGTCTTCTCAAAAAATGTTACTCTTCTTCATGGTATTTGGCCGGTATGCTAATTAGAAGTGGCGCCCTCTGGTGGATTGATACCACTGCAATCGATGCATCCAAGTCTGAAGGCAGTGACACTTGAGAACGTTTGAAACGGACGTACACATTTGCGTATATAAAATGAGCATGAATGGGCCTTTAGGGTTGGGGTCACCTTTGAGCCGTGGTTGAACCACTGTGGTTTAGCCTCATGTTTAACACGGAAAACAGATGTTCCCTCTTAAATGGAGTCTAATCCATGCATTTTAGTCTTCCCTTTTTCTGTTCTGAGCCAAACCCTCAGTGAAACTGAGGTTAGAGTTAAAGCTCCACGAAATGGGTGAACGTTAAAGGTCAAATCAATGGAACTTAATCGTCTCACCAACACCGAGCTCAAATGGATTGTTGAAAGCCGTGTCCTCTCCTGACCTTTGCCCTCTCCATGGTCAGCTCATGGTTGGTTATCTACTGCGCAGTGCATCGTCATCTCAAACTCATCCTCATCTCAGCTGAGCTACAGTTGAGCAACTTCAACTTCCATCAAGGCTTCAGCACTGTTAGAGAGGAATGATCCTATTGAATGAGGATGTGGAAAAAGTGAAGAGCTTCACTTTGAAAGCGCAGCAAACATCTCATTTACTGTCGATTCAGTAAAGAAGTGAGATCAGCGTCATTGAAATGAAACTCTCCACTTTAAGGCATGTGTTCGACACCACAACATGCTCTTAGTCATGATACACTGAACCTCCAGGACAAAAAGATCTCCGTTTTCTAACAATATCCTTGGTTGAGGGTTGGCGGGTGGCGTTGAGTCATAAGTACATGGTCTGTATTCCATTCCAGACAGCTGTGTTTGGATTACAGCCTTGTCTGAGACAAATCTGCAGTTCTGGGATAAACTGAAGACTCATTATCCCAAAAAAACAGCAACACTTGAATGTTTCCTAAAAAATGGAGGTCTTTTCTCCTGGTGTCTCATCTCACAATCTTACCACGTAAAGGTATCCATGCATACTGTAACCTACTGTGTTTGACTGCCTTAGTCTCCCATGGAGAGAGGGGCATCATGGGATTTTTGTGGACACTACACTGTGATTGGCTGTCCTCCTCATGTAGGGGCGGGGCTTTGAGGAGGAGGAGGAGCTATTTCTCGGTTGTAGCATCTCTTTACATTTGGTTTCAACCCCCACCCCCCTTTACCCTCTCTGCAAAATAAAACTATAGGAATTTTTTTCTTGTAATGTTTTTGTTTTTGAAATGAGTTTTATTTTGAAAGTTTTACCTTTTCATTTTATTTGAGAGCATAGTTATCTTGGACATTGGTGGAAGAGATTTTCAATAAAAGAAAAAACAAATGAAAAAGAAATCAGAATGGGCACAAGAACAGTCATTTCAAAAATAAAATTGATGTTTTTCCAAACTCTTGTTTTGGTGTTTTTATGCTGATGTTTCCTGTTTATTTGTATCAGAATGTGAATGAAAAGATGATAGATTTAAGAGATCTCATTAAACTGCATTAATTTGATCAGCAGTTTTATCAGTTGTGGTCAAGTGTTGCAGGTCTATTATTATATCAGTATTCCTAAAAACCATTCACATACATGATGTGTTCTGAATGTGCAGAGTTTTGCACAAGCAAAAATTCTGAAATTAGAAATTAGTGAATTTTTCCAGAATGAATTTGGGAATATGGCCAGAAATTCACAATATTTGACTTCTTTATCAACTGGATTAACAGGTGAGCAGAGCATCAAACCAACCATGGAAGATCTGTAGTTTCCATTAAAGTCAGTCATTTCTTTTCCTTGAACCAGGTTTGAGTGATTGTTTGTTTCAGTCTGTTGTCATATGTAGCTTTCATGAACATCTACATGATCAGAATATAGAAAAATAAGTGATTTACATTGAAAAATGCAAAATACAGAACGTAATATCCTAAATAATATATGGTGCTATAAATGGTGATGAATCACTTAGGAAAGATTGGATGTTCTGTTAATGATGCCTTTTGATGAAAAAGTCGAGTTTTCTCTTATCTGATATAATGACCTTTGAATTTACTCTGAGCTTTTATGAACATCTACCTACATTTAATACAGAAAAATAGCTGATTATCACTGAAAAGTGCAAAATGAAGGGAAGAATAATAAAGGTAAAAATGTTACTTTACCAATGATGGAGAAATATGCCTTTTCAAGTATAATTTTGGAAAAATTACAGTTTTGTGAAATTTAGATCTTTGAATTTTTGCCAAATTTTTGGACCCATTAAAAATTTGCCTTCTAATGGTTCAGATTTTGATGGTTTATAACATGTAACTAGTTAGCAATATCAATATAGTTACAATTGAACACTGATTGGAAGTCATATCTGAACTGTCATTTGTGTCCATGACCTTTGACCTTGAGTGACCTTGAAGACTCAAACCCAAGGTCACCAATGTCTAGATTTCAATGATCTCCAAAACTACTGATCAGATTCATTTTAAATTGTTTATCTTTCTTGGGACAATGTCTACAAAGTTTTTTTTTTGCAGTTTTGAGAAATTTAAATTTTTTACATTTTTGATGAATTTTTTAAATATTAAAAATTTTGCTTTCCTTCTAATGGTCCATATTTTGATGGTTTATAACATGTAAATGGTTCCAGATATCAGTCTAGTTCCTATTGGTCACTGATAGAAGTCATAAATGGACTTTGATTGGATTAGTTGAGTTCTCCTCCAGTGAAAGTCCCGCCCACTTCTACAGTTAGATTGATCTGCATCCAGACCACAGGACTGGAACACAGAGACAGAACCTGAGAACCTCACTCATTCAACTGGTATTGATTCAGATAGAACATGACACTGACGTACAGGGACTCTGGAACTGTTTCTTCTCTTTGTAAAGTGACTTCACTGTTACCAAACACAACTGAACAAGCAGCCGGTGCAGTGTTAGTGAGTGTGAAGTGTGTTTTCAGTATATTAATGAGGTCTTCACACAGTTTCACCCTTCACTATTCCACATATTTAATTGTTCACTCAACAGCGTCTGGTGTTAAAACCAAGACTTTCTGGTCAAAACAGATCCATTGATGGCAGTTTTGGTCTATCTGCATTTATGTAGTGATATGCTTCTTCTTCTTCTGACAATCACTGGAATCAAAAAGAAGCTCTGAGCAGGAATGTGTATTACATCACCTTGATAAATATACATACATGTGCAGACAGGGACTGAATGTGCAAGAAGAATATTCATACTCATATCTTTAGGTTGGTACATTTCTTCATTTTTGGATTTGGTTTTGTAGGATCGGTGCCAAGAGGGAACTAGATGAGGACTACATGAAGAATATTAGATAAAAGTGGGACTAGATTTGGACAGTTTGACCCCACAAATGCACAAAAGTGATTGGTCAGTGTTTTCTAAATGATCCCTGTACATGTTAACCTAGAGAAAGTTGACTCAAGGTTACAGATGAATCCTATTAGACTTAATTTGAATGTCTTCATGGCTAAAATTCTAAACCTAAGATAAGATAAGATAAGATAAGCTATTAATCCTCCAAGGGGGAATTCAAGTATAGGGCAACACATCAAAAACAATAGAAAAATAAAAAAGATAAAAAAAATAAGAAAAAAAAATTGTTAGTGACAAAAAATAGCAATAACAATGATAAATACAGTAACAAGTGTGCAGTAGGTGACTCCAATCCTAACCCTTTTATGGTGAAAAGGGGCATTTTGGGTGTTAAATGGTTAAAATGTGGGTTCAGCTCTACTGTCGAGCCTGAACATGATGATGATGATGATGATGATATGTCCTGTCGTATATGAAGCCTGTGTTTAAGGTCGTGTTCATGAGCGTAGGATGAGGTAATGGGAGCCTTTCTGCACTTTTTCGTCCTGGTCCGCGCGGCGACCGTCTCCAAGAGCTCAGGGAATTCCCACAGGTTGCCATGGCGACTGCTCTAACTGGCATGCTAAGCCCGTCAGCAGACTGAGATCAGGGAAAGACCAAAAAAAACAGTATAGCACCTCGTTCTTGTGGCTGGTTCTCACCGTCAGTCCTGTTCCCGCTCATTTGGACATTGACAGACATTAATAAACTAATATGTCACTTACTCTTCCTCATTTCAGACAGTTACTGGGTAATGATTAAGGATAGGATTGATTGTAGAGCTGCTCAGGGTTGTCTTTGCATTATCTCTAACCCTTTAACCCCTGTGATATGATTCCAGGTAAAGGTGCTGCTGTGAATCTGTTTCAGGTTCATTAAAGCTGCTGTGAGTTTGTGCTCGTGTTCCTTTTCTTCAGTGGTTTCGTTTTACTGTGTGTTTTAGGGTCAAAACAGGTGGAAGAACAGAAAAAGACAAAGAGAGGAATGGAAGTTTGACAGGTTTGGACTAAATA
This sequence comes from Apogon hyalosoma, assembly GCA_037367295.1. Taxonomy (NCBI): domain Eukaryota; kingdom Metazoa; phylum Chordata; class Actinopteri; order Kurtiformes; family Apogonidae; genus Apogon; species Apogon hyalosoma. The sequence continues at coordinate 706,880 of JAPQRP010000025.1, read as the reverse complement.
AGGCACTAGAATGTACATCAATATGAGATTTAGGATGTTAACCATGAACTGTGAACTGGAACAAACTGAACAACAAAGGATTTGAATTTGGACCCAGTAGTTTTTCTAAAATGTCCAGCTGCTTTTTGACACTTGGTTGAAGCTCAGTTAAAAAAAAAACATAGTAAAAGAAAGTAGAATGTATAAATCCACTGTAATAATAAAATAGAGAACATTATCTGAATAAGTGAATATCTAGTTATAATATAGAAGAATGCATAAAATAAGATATTATTGTAATTAATTAATAAAGCCTATGATGATTAGGAGATATTATGACATTTATTAATGATTGTATTTGTAATGAATATTTAAAGTGCATATAAATATTATAGTTGACATTAAAAATGGTTGCTGATTGTGTGTGAGGTGACTAAAAAAGTGTATGTGAATGGTTTGTGTGGATGTTTTTGTGTTATTGTAAAAAAAAAAAATATATATATATATATAAAAAAGTTTGTTAAAGCAAAGGAAGTGGAGTTAATTGAATTCGTTTGTAAAAAGGGGGTGGAAGTCTATAAGTTATACTTCTTTCCGCTGCTTTTCGAGCGCTGAAAAATTTTGTTTGCCCGTGTTGTGTGGTTCTTTATCTGATGATTCTATGTGCTCGAAATAAAACTGAACTAAAACAAAATAAAGGAAAATCACCACAACACTGCAAACAACTGTAAAACATCAAAACCAAAAGGAAAACGGTGTAAAAAAAATAAAAATAAAAAGCCTAAACCATCTATTTTTATAGTGAGTCGCGTTCTCACTCACTACTCTGTGTTTTTCCCCCCTTTCCACACGTGGTGGGGGGTGAACTGAGCATGCTCAGATGTCTACAGACAGAACCAGGTCTATTCTATCAGCATGTTTTCAAATTTTTCCTATTGAGCGAATGGTTGAATTTGCATGAATATTTAAATAAATCGTACATTCAGAACGCTCGCCACAGACACGTCAGGGGTTAAAGGGTTTAGAACCATTAAGCAGAACCAGAGGAGGCTTTGGTTTCGTTTCTTCATCTAAATCCTAGACGCTGTTGAGAATCTGTCGCCTGCTGCTGAACGCAAACAGGTGTTAAAGCCTCGGATTTATTACATCTAATAATGACCCTCTGTCGTTACAACCATCCACTCATTACTAGAGCTGGAAATAGTGTCACCGACTCACACCGACCAATCACAGACCAGCATTTGGAATGTTACAGATCGGACTGGCTCCATCTCTGTTGTGTTTCTGGTCGCCGATGGTTACCAGCGGTTACACACATGAGAGCAGAAGACAACCACGTACCTTGAAGGCGAACTTGCGGCTGATGTGGTCCTCGGGTCCCACGGGGGCGATGACATAGCTGGGGAGGGGGATGCTGCCCAGGACCGACTCCTCTCTGCTGTCTGGACACAAACAGGGGGCGGAGGAGGAGGTGGTCAGGGGGGCGGAGCCCACAGACGAGCGTCACTCAACACCCACTAATTCCATCAACGACTCCAGTATCACAACACATACTGGGACTGGAGGACCGGGGAGGGGGCGTGGTCCACCGGTCGACCAATCACACCACGGCGACAGTCGACCAAATATGGAGTAAAACCACCTCAGTCCACGAGGTTCAAGGTCAACGAACGCGGAACCCATCAGCGCTGATGGAAACATGACGGTTCTGCTGCTGTTCTGAACCTACAGCCTGAGTCAAAGAGTCGTTCAAACCCAGGAGTCACTGAATCTGAGTCATGAGTCCTCGTCTCTATTAACCCTTCGATGCCTGAGTGTCTGTTCCCTCCGCTCCAACATAAATTAACTTAAAGTCAATGTGTTTTTATGACGCTTTCATCATTTTGTCACGTTGAAAATAATACTTTGTATTATATTTGGTCAAGAGAATGATTTCGTGTTTGAATTTTTTTAAAAACATATATATATATATATATATATATATATATATATGTTAAAAATTTGAAAAGCAAAGTATATAAAGTACATAATATATATCAATCAAAGGTTTAGACGGAATTCTGCTGTTCATGAATGTGGGTCATTTTGACCCACAACTATTGAAGCCTGGGGTAGTAACACAAAAACTACAATTACATGAAATCTATAAGAAGTCAATTCAAATGTAAATGGTATGATGTCTATAACGTGTTTTTGGAGGAATTCCTGGAATAGGAAATAACTTTTCATTACAAAGATATTTCAATAAAACAATCTCATTTGGTCATTTTGACCCACTTATGCATCTTCAGGTTAACTTGCTCCTGCTGCCACTAGCTAACAGCAACGAAGAGAACAAAATACATTTTACTATTATGCAACTGCATTTGTATAAATATATGGACTTAATCGCTGTATTAACCTTCCAGTATCCAGGTGAGCATATTATGCACACTTTACACGTCAGGTTATTAAAGGTCATATTATTTTTCACACTTTGTTTGAGGTCAGAATTCAAAAGTTGTTCATTTTTTCCTGATTTGTTAAATTCTGTCCCATTCATTAAAATCACCACATTGTAAACAGTGTTAAATTCCTACACTAACACCTTCTACCAAGTGAGTACAAAATGCACACTGACACATTTTAGTATTTAACATGTGACCTAGAACAAAAAATTATAATGTATATGAACATTAACACGTTGGTGTTAATCATTGAAATATGCCAGGATGAAAAAAAAATTATTAATAATCCAACTTTTTGTAGAACATTGAAAAAAAAAGCTTTTTACAACAAAAAATACAGTTTGTTTACATTAGAAACCTGGTATTTAAAGGGCACGACGCACTTTTGGTGGTTAGAAGAACCTCCATGTTCTTTATTCCAGTCCATATTTTTCCCCTGATCAGCGTCGGTTCTGCTCAGTGTTTGTTTTGTGACTGAGAACGTCCTTCAGGTTCTGTATTTGTTCTGTGTTTGTTCTATGTTTGTTCTATATTCGTTCTATGTTTGTTCTATATTCGTTCTATTTTTTCTATGTTTGTTCTATATTTGTTCTGTATTTGTTCTATCTTTGTTCTATATTTTTTATATATTTGTTCTGTATTTGTTCTATTTTTGTTCTATATTTGTTCTATGTTTGTTATATAATCGTTCTATGTTTGTTCTATGTTTGTTCTATATTCGCTCTATGTTTGTTCTACATTTGTTCTGTGTTTGTTCTATATTCGTTCTATGTTTGTTCTATGTTTGTTCTATATTCGTTCTATGTTTGTTCTATGTTTGTTCTATATTTATTCTATGTTTGTTCTATATTCGTTCTATGTTTGTTCTATGTTTGTTCTATATTCGCTCTATGTTTGTTCTACATTTGTTCTGTGTTTGTTCTGTATTTGTTCTATGTTTGTTCTATATTTGTTCTATGTTTGTTCTATATTCGTTCTATGTTTGTTCTATAATCGTTCTATACTTATTCTATGTTTGTTCTATATTCGTTCTATGTTTGTTCTATGTTTGTTCTATGTTTGTTCTA
>JAPQRP010000025.1:681489-703287 GCA_037367295.1 Apogon hyalosoma | reverse complement strand
TATACATATGAACTCTGTATACATATCAACTCTATATACATATGAACTCTGTATACATATCAACTCTATATACATATAAACTTTATCAGTGGCCAACAGTGGAGTGTCATTTCCCCTGAACTGAATATGTGCAAACACACTGACTTTCTGTGTAATTTGTTTGTCAGAGTCAGTGGGTGTTTGTGTGGGTTTTGCTTTTGTTGCCTCCATATTCAAATGGTGCATTTCCTGTGCAGTCACTCATCAGTGTGTTTTTACCTTATAGGGACGTGACTGGGAGGAGGTCCAATGGCAACGGGAAGAGAAAAGAAGAACTAACACCACTCACTTGTCAAGTCTGAACTCGTCCACGGTTGAATCAGTTCAGAGGACGAACATGCTGACTGCACACAGATAATATCAGACCGAGGGTATCGCTCTTCTTCTTTTTCTTCTTTCTTTTTTTTTTTTTGGAACACGTGCACATTTGCAGTAAAATGTCAAAGCATTGTGTGCATGGTCTGGTTCTGTCTGTACCTGTTTAAAACATCAGTGAAGCAACAGAAACTGTTCAGAAAGTTGGTACAAACTGGTTTTAATTCTAAAACTGCCTGGGTTTTGCAACAACAAGGTGGCACTGAAGGTGTTAGTTTACTGTACACATCAGTGTTTTTGTTGACAATTCAAGCAGAAATACTCTCCATTGTTGTTCAAGATTTTGTGAAAACTGAAATAAGACACTCATGCATCTAAAAATTCATTGTCATCTTTCGTAAACTTTGTTTTATTCCTATGTTTGGTCCATTCATGCACATAAATGGCTAATTTACCCTCTTCTATTCAGTTCAGTATCATTAACGCTTTCATGCATGAATTGTTGATATTCTAGTGGCATTTTGGATATAAACATATTCAACTGGATTTCTTCAAGTCATGCGATCACATTTGTGTTATAAACCTTCCTGTACTCCATCCATAAAGGTCCTGTTAACACCAAAAGCGCGTATTCTGTGCATTGTCGTAGTAATGTCATTTTTTTCATACAGTTTGTTTTTAACTTCTTTTTTTTTAACACTATTTTGTATTTCATCAACTTGAGCCATAAACAAAAACACAAATACTCAATAACTGTCAGATTTTTTTTAACCCTTTATATACAATTTTTCTAATGTAAACCATATTTTTTATGCAAAAACACAAAAATTGTTTTCAATCTACTACATAAAAATGTGATTTTTTTTCATCCTGTCGTATATTAATGATTAACAGCAACATGGCTTAATATACATTATTATTATTTTTCATTATCATCATTATTATTACAGACAGTATTTTTGAGGTATATCTGTAGCTCCGAGACAAATGTTCTATTTGAATAAAACCCATTTTTTCATTAATTCACAGAATTTCACATTTTAGCCCAAGACTGTATCTGTGAAAATACAACCAACTAGCACTTTGGACTTAATTTTTCTTTATTAGTGACTCAGATTTGGTAAAGTTTAACTACTTTTATTCTGGAAGCATTTTACTTGTAGACCAGTGTATTCTTTAACAAGCATTCTGGCTGGAATGAATGTGCAAACGTCACTTAAGTTGTTCAGTCTGATCCAGAACATATTCTCTTTCTATGTGGACTGACACTTTTAGAAAGTAACTGAAGACTTATTTATGTTTTTATTTGTTGATCAATATTATAAAAGCCAAATGGCCTCTGTGTGTATGTGTGTGTGTCCGGGGATTCACACAAAATCCAGAAACAGCTGAATGCTGCAGTTTGGCATATTTATGCATTTTTCATCAAGGAAGACGGTCACGAAAACGACAAGTTGATAGGACCAGTATTTTGGGAGATATTAGCAATTTTGTCTACAGTAACCTTACAATCACGTTCCTATGGCCAGAACGCTTTGGCGGCGACTGCTGGACAAATGCGATACAGTATGCACGAATACACAACGGCATAAAAATGAGCACATCTAGAACCCGTGGATCTCCACAGGTCAACGCGCTAGTTTATTTATATGACCTACATGTTCTTATGTTTTTCACTCTGTATTTTTATATATTTTATACCAGAAGGTTAAAGGTTAAAAATAAAAGCCTTTATGGAGCTTATTAAGTAACTCTGTGTAATGTGAACACAGTTTTAATATCATTATTTTCCACTGAACAAAGGCTTCACTGTCTGTGTTTAAGCCTATTTTGTAGGAATAACCTCGATGTCCACGTTTTTATTAAAGTGTGAAATGTGAACTAATCCTATTATAAGGAACTCGACACTGTTCATTCAGTGTAAATGCTGCACACTCACACTGGGACTGTGTAAAATGGGAACTAAAAGCCACAGACGCTGAATTGTGAAATAAACTTCTGGTTTTTTTTTTTGGTTTTTTTTTACTTTTACTATGATGGAAGTTATAACTGGAGATAGTTTCAGGGTTATTCAAAAGCCTGGTTGTGTTTTCTAGGAGGAACAGTTGCAAATTCTAGATCAACACTGAACTCTCCAAGATTTGTCCTGCGTTGTAATTGATTCAACTCTTAATATTGTGGTAAAACTAATCGGTTATAGAACAAATGTTATAGTCTTTGTGTTGACGTGATGGACAGACCTGAAACACTTTAGTTTATAGTCGACTTATCAGACGGAGAATGAGACATTTATGTCATAAAATGATTAATTCAGCTACAGGGTGTTCTGAATACACCTGTCAATTATCACCGTACATAGAAGTAACTATAAACCAGGGGTGTCAAACATGAGGCCCGTGGGCCAAAACCGGCCCCCGAAGAGTCTAATCCCTCCCATGGGATGAAAAATAACACTGAAGATATTAACAATAAATGATGTTAAATTATTATAGTTCAGGTTCCACATTCAGACCAATATGATCTAAAGTGGATCAGACCAGTCAAATAATAACAGAATAAACTATAAATGATGACAACTACAAACTTTTGTTTTAGTGTAAAAAAAAAAAAGTAAAATTACCTGAATTTGTTTACTTTTACAAACTTTCCTTCCACAAAGAATGTGAATGACCTGAACAAATATGAACATGAAAGGCCTTAAAAGAAGGAAGTGGAATTTTAACATCATTTTGTTAATGTTTCTCAAGTTTTTGTTCATGTTTTGTTCTTGTTTTTGCTTCATTTCATCATATTAGTCGGCTTTTTTTAATTTACTTATTTCTGCTCATTTTGTTCATGTTTCTCACGTTTTCCTGTTAATTGTGCTAAGGTTTCTCATAAAAATTATTAAATATTTTGTGTATTTGTAGATCCACTGTGATCTGTAAGTTCTAATGCACACGTGTAAATGATAAACTGAGGCAGAATATTGATAAAAATTGAACTTATTTTTCTTAAGACATTTCAGGTTGTTGATGTTGTTCACATTTTTAAAGGATAGTTTATGTAATGATGCAATTTTACTTTTTTCACTGTTATTATTTTACTGGTCTGACCCAGTTTAGGTCATACTGGTCTGAATATGGAGCCTGAACTAAAGTGAGTTCAACAGTTCTGATATAAACTCATTCGTTTCATTCAGTTTTGTAGTTTTTCTGCTGACTGAGGTATATTTCAGTTGCTAACTTTCTGTTTATAGTGAATGCATTTGATGAAGTTGATGCATATGCTGTGTTTCCTCTGTTGCCCCCCCCCCACCCCCGGTTCATGGGTATCCTGTTGTCTTCACCTTGGTTTCAGTTGTGCAGAGCTGGTGCACCAGCCAACGCCACCTCATTATGATACAACCCGCCCAGATCAGTGTGAACTCAGTGAATCTCATGCCCTTAAAAGGCGTTTTGTCAGATGCCTGCTGGTTGTGCAAAGGCCTGCAGTCCTCTTCACTCACTCCTAGTGCGTCCTCTACTGGATAAAGGATGCATAGAACAGTCAGATGGGAAACTACAACAACTAATATTGAAACTTGGCTGGTGTTTTTGTTATATTACGTCTTATTCGCAGTCAAGTCCACACACTGAATGTCTCTGCATTTAAATATAATTTCTTTTGTCTATGTTGTTCAGTGTGTTGATAATTTAGTTCATTTTGTCGACAATCATGTTCTTTTGTATTATTTTTGGTTTATTTTGTGTTTATTTGTTGTTGTTTTTTTTTTTTTATTTTTTCCCACTTATTCATTGCGTCAACGATCGTATTCTTTCTTTGATTTATTTATATTTATTTGCTGAATAGTTTGGTCAGTTTTTGTTCATTTATGGTAATTTTTTGCCCATTTTTGTTAATTTTATTATTTTTTGTTGATTTTCTTGTATATTTTGGTCAGTTTTTTTTTTTTTCATTTATTGTTCATTTTTGTCTCTTTGTTCATGATGTTCACTATTGCATTATTTTGGATTCATTTTTAATCATTTTATTGGTTAGTTTGGTCAGTATTGTTCATTATATTGATTAGTTTGTTCAGTATTGTTCATTTTTGTTCATTTTGTTGCTCATTGTTCATCTGTGGAAGGTGTAGGACATATAAATCCGGTCCATGGTGGTCCACCTGTCTACTTCCAGGACTTCATGGATCTACTGCTTACATCTTAGTCCAGATATCACCTACATCTGCAGAGGTCTGGTGAAATCTGGGCCTCGGGTCAGAGCTGTTTTTGTGGGAAAAAGGAGAACCTGCCAGGGGAACCAGTATTAGACAGCTGGTAATAATGTTCTGTTCCAGTAGATGCTGGACTGGTTGAGAACTGACTGTACTTTTGGAACCATTTTACACTGGGAGTGAACGGCAAGATCTGGAGATGATCTGAGGCAGTGGTTTGGACATCAGTTCATCACATGTCATTGTTACTCAGATCTTTAATCTGGCCCGTTCTGCTGTTTCCAACACATCATGCGTGTTCACCTGGTGTCTCATAAACCCATACACTGACAGGTCCCATTGGAATGACATCATCAACATTAAAACCACTTCACCTGTCAGTGTCAAAGGATTATAACTGTCCATGTGCGGATGTTTGACCCCATGTAGCTTCAGTAATGGCCTATGAATGCGTCTGATAAAGTATTCAGTTTGCTGCTTTTGTGGTTTAGTGTAACAAAGGTGTGAGACAAATCTCAACCTACAGACATCCTCCTTTTATACAGTTATGACTTAAACTCATGCCCAGCGTCGCCACTGTCTTTCCTCCAGTAGAAGTATAGATGCATGTGTGAAAAAACAATGGTAAAAGTCAAAGTACTGAAGTCCAGGCTCTGACATTTCAAACAGTTTCTATTCTATAAGTGTTTGTGCAAAGTGAACAGTATATTTGTACGATGTGAAGGCTGTAGCTTTAAATCAAGAACACTAACAGTGAACATTAACTCACTGTAAATCAGTTTTCAGTGTCAGCAGCAGAACTCTGACCTCATCTTTTACCACGTTTTTATCCTTTCGGTACAAACTAAGGCTGCAGTTACTGTCTTTAGTTTGTTTTAACGCAGTAAAACTCAACTTCTTTTGTACCGTTTTCTTCTTGTTTCATCAGTTTTGTCTTATGTCTTTTATGTCTGTTACCTATCTGCACTAAAAACTGCTAAGACCTGAATAGAATAGAATAGAATAGATATTTTTATTACTGTTACAGGAACAATGAAAATCTGATTAGCAGCAAAACCTTAAAGTGCAAAAAGACAAAATTATACTAAATTATACTGAAAATGTGTAAGTGAACTAACAAATATGCATAATGTGCGTGTGTGTGTGTGTGTGTGTGTGTGTGTGTGTGTGTGTGTGTGTGTGTGTGTACATATATAGGTCAAGTACTTGGGTGGGGTTATTAGGAACTTGATACAGTAGTTTCATGTTCAAGTTGTATGTTTTACATTTGAAAAGTGAAAATAAAGAGACCTTGATCAAAAAAATTAGATTGAAATGTGTAATAATTAAAATTATCCTGCCATAATGGGCAGGTTTATGTGTCTCATTTCCTTTTTAGGTTTAGTCTTAGACATTGTTTAATATTTTTATAGTTATTATTGTATGTTTCTATATGTTTCTATATATTACAGCTGTATTTGTTACCTTTGCCGCTGCTTTCAGTTTCTTTGTACAAATATGTTTTAGCTGTGATACAAATTTTGCATCAGTTTTTTCTCCCACATATTTCTGAGGTGAATCAAAGAACAATTATAAGCATTTTGTATGTTTCAAAGAATCTCATTAGCAAATAAGACACTTTTATACAAAGACTTCGTGTCACTGCTTTTGTTCATGACTGTACAAAGACGATAAAGACTATTCAATTCTAATTATTTTGGACTGGTTACATCTGTTTGTTGTTTTTGTTCAGTTACATCTTAGTTCACTTGTGCATTAAATACACTGATAGAAACACAGAGGAAGTGTCGTTTGGTTTGGTTCACTTCACTTCACTTCACTCCTGTTCTTGTATTAAACCAACTGGGACAGTTCTGCTTTTGCTAGATTTTCTTTGTTAGCTGTTTTGTTTTCGGGAGCTGAATGCCATCTTGTCATGTGGATGAGTAAATAACACAGTGTGGGACATATTGTGTTAAAAATTCCTCTTTAATTTGTTCTGAGGTTTTCTGTGATGTGCAGATGTGCGGATAGAGTTGAATTCCTCTGTATAATCTGACTTTCACAAATGGACCAGCTCATGTGTAACATTTACGAGGCATTTGGACGACATTATGTGTATAAAATGAACAATAAAATTACATATAACAATTAAGTAAAATATACTGCACATTGATCAACTTGCAAAAATAAAACAAAAGATTTTAAATATTAATACAATACCTGTATACGTGGCCTGTCCCTGCCCTCGAACACTTTACTATGAAATATAATGATTAAAACCCTTACAAATAATTATTATTTTTGTAAGTTTTGGATCATTTTGTTTGACTCTATATCCATATTTTGCTTAAACTATATTTTTCAATTATAAATATCTAATTCCTGTCGATACTGACCTATGAACACACCACTACTGAAGACTTTTCCGCCTTCTGACAAAATAAACCAATCACAATAAAGTAATTAAACATTAATGGTTTTGATTGGTTGTTTCAGTTCTGTCGTCATTCAAACCCGGAAGTTTACATGTTGTGTCAGTGGATGCTATGGATGAATAACTGCTGTTCTGTGAAAGGTTAGAGACACACAGATACAGTTTATATTCATTTTTAAGTTGCATTTTATCTCTGTGTATAAGTTAAATTTGCTGCAGTTGACGTCTTCAATGTATAACATTTTCCGCGACCTGTGTAGAATGTTTTATTAGCGAACTAGCCAAACACTGTATTAGTATTAGCTGTGTTAGCTTGTTACTTATAGTGTTGAATATGGAGACATATGCTCCGAAAGTATTATTAAATATTGCCAGTATATGTGTTCGTTATATTAAGGAAATGTCTGCATGTACAGTATATACACGTTAGCTGACGTGGACAGAGACAGAATACAACATGCATGTTAACAGTAGCTAATGTTGATACTTACACCTGTTACCCCTGGGTTTATTTTATATGTTCATTGACGACTATCAGATTTATTCATTTATTTATTTACAATACTCTGTTGCTGATCATAAAAATAAAAAAAAATCTGAAATCAATGTGAAGGTTATAATTTTTAATATAACCTTAGCTAAACCATAAATAAATACATAAGAAGATGAATCTAATGTCTATTTTATTACTGCAGTAACCATCTACAACTACTATGATGTACTGCATTTATTACCCTTCACTATTATACCTGGAGGTAGATGGATGTATTGTGTTTTATGCTGGATTTCTCCTTTTTTCTGCCTGTCTGTATGTGAATATAACGGCAGATATGTGTTGTTTCCTCTGTTTTAGGCGACCATGGGTAACACTGGGAGTGAGGTGATGCAGAAGCGGCTGGACCGCTTCCGTCCAGAGGAGCGCCCTGTCGTCCAGGGGGTCTTTGACCGGATTCAAGGCAACCCTGGCCCCTCAGGAGCCCCGGGTAAAGCACAGGCTGGAAAAACTCTAACACTCGACATGCTGCAGGTATGATTATTAAGTCAATTTTGCACCGTCTATTATTTTTTCAATAACCCTCATATTTATGTATATTTCTTATTTTGTATTTTGTAAGATATCCTCACTTGTATCACATGTTTGACTGTGTGTATATTTTATTATTTTGTTTTTATTTTGTTCATACTTCTATGTATGTACAGTATCTATAGTTTTTTAGTGATATTTTTGTCCTTTTCTGTATTTTATCCTTTTCTGTAACCCTCTGTATTATTCAGCTGCTGTGACAAACTGATTTTCTGCGACGGGGAATGAATAGAGTTTCTTATCTTATCTTATAAATAAATCACTTATGTAGAGCATGAGTTATTGATTTCAGTAATTCACTTTCCACTTTTTTATGTCTAAAAATGACACAACTACAGAAAATATCCTGGACATGTTTCAAATGCAGGTTATACAAGTATCATACAGTCTCTATCGCTGTTTTCAAAAGTATTTTTACAAATTACTAGATTCATAAATGTATTCTGATATTTATTCATTGTGAAAGCAATAGATCAATAAATGCTTGTTATGTAACTTCTCCAGCTGTAATGCTGTTGCAGTGTTCTTGCTTATTTTACTAGTATTTTTAACTTTTCTTTGAGTGACTCTAAGACAGAGACTACTTTAGAACCTGGAAGCCTCCAGAAATGCAACATGTAGGTCATTTATGTATTCCCTGTCAATGATTCTTGCTGTGTTTCCCTCTGCCAGGTATCTATGGGCAGCCTGGTGCCAGATCCCATGGTTAGGAGGGTTTATAGATGTTTGTGTAGCATCGACCCTGGACTGGCAGCGGATCCGTCTACAGGGAAAACCAGTGCCTCCTCTGGTCCTGGTCCTGGTCGGGAACAGCTTGTCATCTTCCTAGCAGACACCCTGCGAGGCACTGCAGAGGAACGGGCTCCTCTCGTCATGTCCATGTCCCAGAATGCAACAGGGACATCAGCTTTTGTCACCTGTGAGCAGGTAGCGGAGGTGAGCAGCGAGTCCGGTGAACCCTCTGATTCACTCTGTCCATCCTGGTTTTTTTTTTTTTAGCTCATCGGCTGACAGGTCTTTGTCGTCGTCATTAGCAATTTCTTCAAACATCTTCTCCAATAAAAATACTGGTTGGATTCATTTCAAATTTTATATGTATCTTCCCTTGAGACAATGTCTACAAAGTTTGTTCACTGTTTTGAGAAATTTAGATTTTTGAATTTTTGAAGATTTTTTTAAAATATTAAAAATATTCCTTTTCTTCTAATGGTCCATGTTTTGATGGTTTATAACATGTACATGGTTACATATATCAATCTAGTTCCTATTGATCACTGATAGAAGTCATATAGGGACTTTGAATTAGTTGAGTTCTCCTCCAGTGAAAGTACCACCCACTTCTGTTGGGAGATTGCTCTCCTGCATCAGAACCACAGAACTCTGACACTGGGGGACACTGGTCTTATTTTTCCTCTTCTTGGTCTTAATGTTTTTTTCCTCTCCATAGTTCTTACAAGACCTGATCTCTGCTGTAGTTCAGATTGTGGTCAGCAGAGGGCGCCTCCAGGGCTGGAAGCAGGAGAAGATGGGTGATCTGTCTGTGGGCGTCAAACTCCTGTCAGAGCAGATGTGTTCTGAACTCAAACCATCAGGTACAAAGGTCACATATGGACATTGACTTTTTTTCATATTTTACCTTTATTTAACCAGGAAAACCTCACTGAGAGTAAAAATGTCTTTTTCAAGAGTGTATTAACTGTATTAATGATGATGAAACAGAACGAGTCACTGTCTGTTCTTTTCTCCTCTTCCTGTTTCATCGTCATAGACCAGGGTTGTGATGTCTCCTGTCTGGAGGACTGGATCTTCAGGGTGTCCAACGTGTCCTTGTACCTGGAGATGATGGTGGCTGAAGGCCTCAGTGTGTCCCTGAGCGGCCGCCCCCCCCTCACGCTACTGCCCCCCTGCATCCAGACGCCCTGGACAGACCTCCGCTGTCTACTGGACCTTCCAACGCTCATGTTTCTGGCACCACAGGTCTGTACAATACCCAACTACAAAACTGGGGTCACTGAGGTCAGCATCTCTAACGTCTCCTGAAACCACGTCTTGGTTTTCTGTCACGTTAACTGTCTAATACAGTATCTAGAAGTGAATCAAAAAGGAAAATTGCATAAAGTGCCCCCATGATCATCATTTTATCATCAGAGGATACCATGTAAAGCTGGATATTAGACCTAATTATCTGTATTTAGTGTCACACTGATTTAACATTATTCTTACTCTACATTATGAAGAATAGAATAGAATAGAATAGAATAGAATAGAAAAATAAACCAGTCCATCAGAAACTAAGAATAGTCTGAATATAAAATTACAAAAACTAAAATAAGATAAGAAAATGTAAAATTTATGACTTTCTGTCAGCCGTCTTGGTTGTGAGTTTAAAAAAAAAAAAAAAAAAAAGCACTTCCCACAACTGGCCAGTGGGTGTCAGTGTATGGGATGATGCACCAGTGTCCACTGTGTTGACTTATGGAACTAAAACAACAAACCCATGAATATACAAGAGAACAGCGGTAGAACAGATGAACGCTGGACTGAACACTGGGCATGAAAGGGTTAACAGATGAAATCCTTCCTATGTGTCGTGTTTATTTCTGCTGTGATCGACTGAAAAAATGTCAAATGCCCAACATAATTTGGTTTTCTCTCCAGTGTCCAGACAGATACAGCGCCCCCTGGAGGCTTGTGTTTTCCACGCAGCTGCATGGGGAGAGTTTCACCAGGATGATATCTGGTCTGACAAAGCGGGGACCCACCATCCTACTCATCAGAGACACAAAGGGACATGTGTTTGGGGGCTTCGCCTCCCAAGGCTGGGACGTCAAACCTCAGTTCCAGGGTGAGGAGGGATGACACTTTTATGTATTTTCAACTTTTAGTGTCTGAATCATAGAAGTACGTAAACGTCCATTCAGTAAAGAAATAAACCAATATCAGAAAATGATGAAAACTATGAAATAAAAACACTATTAATGCTGATAATCTGACGTTTTCTCACATTTGAACAGATTCTAATATTAGTCGTTAAAAATGTCACATCGAAACCATCATGTTAGACTTTAAAGTGTTTAAGGACTCGTTTGGGGAAGTCGTGCTTCTTGAGTGGTCATGTGACTCTTCTCTCAGACCTCTGCTGTGTGTATTTGTTTGTGGATGTGCAGGTGACTCCAGATGCTTCCTGTTCACTGTCAACCCCAGACTCAGAGTTTATACATCGACAGGATACAACCAACACTTCATGTACCTCAACCAGAACCAGCAGACCATGCCCAATGGACTGGTGAGAACCGGGACGTTAACTGTGGTTTATGGCTTCTATTTATACTCTAGACAACCATTTATCTTTTAAATACAGTAGGTGTTAATATAAAGCATGTATTTGCCTTTATTTACCTTTACTTTGACCAATACAATAGAGTTTTTGTCTTTACTAATGTTGCATTACAGTCTTGAACACTACCCCCCCTCGACAGGTCTACCCCAACGTTGACATCTGAGAAAAATAATCAGAGACCCCTCACCTCACTTATTGTATCATCGGCAACATGTTTAAAAGGAAATGGTCCGAGTACAGAACCTTGTGGAATTCCTGTCTTATCCATGAAAAAAAATATTACAGACATGATATTTTAGATGAACAGTTATGAGACCTGCCTCGAATTCTTATCTGTTTGTCAAAGCCATGTTTAACGCAGTGTAAATAGCGCCACCTTCGGACCACAGGAGGCAGATCTTAATGGTCACGTGTGGTGCTGAAATTTGGCCTCTGATAGTTGAATCACATATGAAACCTAATAATACACATCTGGTTAATTTTTTTTTTTTTCGTCAGGGGATGGGTGGTCAGCACAACTACTTTGGCCTCTGGTTGGACAGTGACTTTGGCTGCGGTCACAGTCGTGCTCGGCCCAAATGTACGACCTACGGCAGCCCTCAGCTGTCTGCAGACGAAGACTTCACTGTGGACGCCATGGAGGTCTGGGCCGTCGGAAAACTACCAGAACCAGAGGAGGTCAGAGGGGTCTTAAAATCTACATGGAGCTGTGATTAGATTAGATTAGATTAGACAATATGAGACTAGATTAGATTATATGAGACTAGACTAAATTAGATTAGATTAGACTATATGAGACTAGATTATATTATATTATATTATATTAGATAGAACTTTATTGATCCCTCAGGAAATTAAGGTTCCAGTACCAACACAGCACACATATAAGAAAAATTACGAGAAAAGGAAAGAAAATAGTAATATCAATAACTATAAAAACAGTAGTCAAAAAACAAGCAATTCCCCATTAGAAAATACTACTACTAATAATAATAAATAAATAATAATAACAAAAAAGAAATTGTGTTATAATATGCACAGTACACACATACACACATATGTATATATATATATATATATATATATGTGTGTGTGTGTGTGTTTGTGTGTGCAGAACTACTTGTGATGATAATAATAATAATAATAATAATAATAATAATAATAAGCAGTAGTAAGAAAACTAAATTACCAACAACAACAAACAAACATTGCACCACAGAACTACACATTTTCACTGTTTTACATCAGTACTTTTATGGCTCTTCAGATCAGGATAGTTAAACATATGGGCCGTGGACCAGAACTGGCCTGCTGAAGGGTCCAGTCCGGCCCATGGGATAAAAAAAAACAAAAAAAAAACGACACTGAAGATATTAACAGTCAAGGCTATCAAACGCCTACATGTTTTAAGCCTTGGTAGACCCACTGTGATCTACATGTAGTGCACCTGTGTAAAGGATAAGTTGAGTCATATTATTGTTAAAATCACACTTTCAAGAAATTTCAGCTTATTTCCATTTTTGTGAAATAATAGTAATTATTTAATTTTACTTTTTTAAATTTGTATTTGTCATTATTTCTCTTATCGTGTTATTATTTTACTGGTCTGGTTTACTTTAGATCCTATTATTAGATCTGAATGTGGAACCTGAACTGACATGAGTTTGAAACTCCTGCTTGAGGTTTTTACTGTGCGTCGAACCAGAATATGAGTCACTAATGGTGTTTACTGCACTGTGTAGACCAGCTCATTTACATCCCAGCTTGTTTACACCGTACAGATGTTTCCTTTAAAGCCACAGTGTCTGGTGTGTGATGTGACCGCTCCCAGTCTGCAGGTTCTGCAGGTTCTGCAGGTTCTGCTGCTGATAGTGATGGTTCCACTAATGTTTCATGATAATATCTGAGGTTGTGTAAAATATTAAGGATGTCTGAAAACAGTTTTCCACCTCTATATACTGACAAAATAAATGATTACAAAAGACATTCTAACAAAATTTCTCCTTCTCCTCCTCCTCCTTCTTCTCCTCTTCCTCCTCCTTCTTCTCCTCTTCCTTCTTCTTCTTCTCCTCCTCCTTCTTCTTCTTCTTCTTCTTCTTCTTCTCCTCCTCCTCCTTCTTCTTCTTCTCCTCCTCCTTCTTCTTCTTCTTCTTCTTCTCCTCTTCCTCCTTCCTCTTCTCCTCCTCCTCCTTCTTCTTCATCTTCTTCTTCTCCTCCTCATCCTCCCTCTCCTCTTCCTCCTCCTCCTTCTTCTTTTCCTCCTCCTTCTTCTTGTGTTTCAGGGTGAGGAGGTGGAGGGTAAGAGAAGTATCCTAGATGTGGATCCAGAGGTTCAGGCCATGATGGAGATGGCAGGAAAGACTCTTCACAGCCAAGGTCTGAGGGAACCTGAAGAAGATCAGGATCAATAACAGGCTGTTTTTACTGAGACCTGATGACATTTAGCATCTGAACTTCTTCAGTCGTAAAACCTTCACTCATTTCATTTCATCGCAAAATGACTGGAAATGTCAAAAATGGAGCAAAAAATTCCATATTGATCTTCAGTATTCCTGTTGGATTTAAGGGACATAAGGGACTATTTTTGTGCATTTTGTGCAATAACACCCACAGGTCTAGATGAAACCCAAAGGCAGGGGGCGCTATCGACCATTCCTACAAAAGCATCAAAATTAGTCGAGGTGCAACTCAAACTCACCGTTCTGATAACTTTGCACTGATCAAATCTGGGCATGCTCAGTTGAATTTCCAATTTATTACAAAGTTCAACAGCTGGAAACGGCAGAAAACGCTCATTGAAATCAGAACTTCCTGTTGGGTTCTGGAGACTTCTTTGTGCGTCTCCTGACAAATTTAATTTTGGTGAAACCTCATGCAGGAAATGATCTCATGCCCAAGTTCTGTGAATTTTGTAGCACGTTTAAGCCATAAATAACTTGAGCAGTTTGTAAGTGGGTCTTTAATTTGACTGAATATTCAATAAAGTCGGCTCAGTATTAATAAAACATGCCAGTAATCAGTAGGAAGAAGACTGGGTTCCACTTTATAAATGATTTATTCTTGAGTTATTGCATTTACATAAATTTATTAGATTGTAAATACGTAAATGATTAATGAGCTGCTATAAAACTGTAGAAAAAAGCTGTAGTGACTTGGCAAAGAGTGAATCCACCTTTACCTTTTTTTCAGATTCATGCACTAAGACTTAATATTGAGGTTTACGATAAAACACCCCTTTGCTCTAAATATTAGTAACGCGTTAGCGAATGGACAAAAGACAAAAGAGTCCTCTCTCATTCACATCATTGGGACCCTTTAATAAATACACCAGCGGCCATTTTCTAAATTGTTAAAGGTTAAAATAGTTAAAGATATTACCCCAGTAAGGAAATTCAATCTCTGCATTTTACCCATAACACACACACACACACACACAGTACCTAGTATTAGCATTAGCATTAGCATATGGACCATTAGGAGTGTTTTACCATGTCAGTATGATACTATCGGCAGCATCATATTGCAGAGGTGTCAAACATACGGCCCACGGGCCAAAACTGGCCCTCCAAATATTCTGATCTGGCCCGTGGGATGAATTTACGAAACTCATTTTAGATCCAGTTTGATCTCAAGTGTGTCTGACCAGTAAAATAACAGCATAATAACCTATAAATAATTCCAAAATATAAAACTTTAACAATATTCTGCCTGTTACTAAATGTTTTATGCCTTTGTAGATCCACTGTGATATGTTATGTACATGTGTAAATGATAAATTGATTCATAACGTTAAAACTGCACGTATTTTTCTTAAGAATTTTCAGGTTGTTCAGGTTATTCTGTTTTTTGTGAAAGGATAGTTTATAGATGGAAAAATTTTCATAATTTAATTGTACTTTTTGCACTAAAACAAAGAGAATATTTGGAGTTCTTATGATGTATAGGCTATTGAATGAATGAATGAATGAATGAATGAGTGAATGAATGAAAGGGCTGTCAAAGTCATTTTAGTTCAGGTTCCACATTCAGACCAATATGATCTAAAGTGGATCAGACCAGTAAAATAAAAACATAACCTGTAAATAATAACTAGAAAGGTTTCTTTTTGTTTTTGTGCAAAAAATAAAAGTGCAGTTTTAACAATATTCTGTTTCAATTTATCATTTACGCATGTTTAACTTACAGGTCACAGTGGATCTACAAATACACAAAGCATTTAATAATATACAGAATATTGGTACAAACACATTTATTTTTCTTAATAAATTTCAGGTTGTTCATAGTTGTTCAGGTTATTATTTTTTTAGTGAAAGGACAGTTTGTAAATATAAACATTTTAATCATGTAATTTTACTTTTTCATATTGAAACAAAAATGAAGAACAATGTGGACTTGTCATTATTTATAGTCTATTATGTAATTATTTTACTGGTCTAATCCACTAAAGATCAAACTGGTCTAAAATGAGTCATATTATGATCCATGGTACAAAAAGAGAAGTCAGACTCATTAACCAGTAGCATTTTTTGCAGCTGTAAGTGACATTATCAGTCCTTATAAAGCTAAATAAATATTCTAAATACTTCTTCTTGCAGTTAAAAATACATTGAGTTCCTATGACTACATTTGAGAACTTCCCCACTCGGCCTCCTGTGGCACTAATAATCCCTGAAGACGTAAATATTCATGATCCATTCAACAATGACAGGTTCAGACTTAAACACAACCAGCCATTTGCAAAAACCACAGCTTTCATTTTTAAGGTCAAGAACATTTATAGTACATTTACAACCAAAGTGCCGTAAAAATACAAAATATGATACAAATTAGTAAAGATATACAGATATATACGATAAGATCTACTAAAACTAATATAAACAGATACACAGTAATAGGATAAATAGTATTTTAAAACACAACCAAAATATAAAACTAATATAAGTCACACATACTAAAAGCCAGTGCCAGATTTAAAGAGTTCAGAAAATATAGAAGAGAATAAGTCATTTCTGCAGTAAAAGTCTAATGTCCAGGCACTGAAAAGTTTAAAGTCAGCTGTTTGTCAGCAAATCCACCTCAACCTGTGTGTTTCCCAAACTTAGATTCAAACCCCGAAATAATCAAAGAGTCTTTTTTATGTGAATTAAATTTATTTAACCCATAAAGACGCAAACACCCACCGTCGACCAAAAGCATCTACTGATCTAAACTGTTTAATACCTGTTAATCCACTGATCTGATCAATACATGTCAATAATTGATGTAAATACAGTTCATCATCTTTTCATGGTCATCAGATATGACCCATTTGGACGTTCAGAGGCTCCGTAGTTGCCGTGGAAACACCATCATCTTCTACAACTTTGATTCACCAGTAAAACCCATGGAGTTAGATCAATGACAGTGGATGGACACTGGGTTTATGTTCAGTTAAGGAGAGATTTGACTGAAAAAGACACTTTTTTTCCTTTAGTTTTCCTTTGTTTCATATAATAACTGTTGAATTTACTCTGAGCTTTTTTGGAACATCAATATGATCAGTAAATTAAATATAGGAAAATACATGATTTTCAAAAAAAACCCCACAAAATACAGAGGATCATATTACAATAAAAGGTGATAAATCACTTAAGAAAGTTTAAATATAAAGAAAAATTCACTTGGGAACTGACACAAAAGTAACACAGCGTCTTTATGGGTTAATTAAAATAATAGAAAAGTGTTCTCCGAGAGAAAGTTTATGAATACTAACCCCAGTTATGACAACAATTATATAAAAGATGTAAAAATAAAACAACGTAGAAGTTCTGAAATTGACAAAGACGCTTTAAAAAAATAATAATAATAATTTGAACTGTTTCACAGACATATAGTACAAAACTAAATATGCTGCACCTGACATTGTTACCGTGACAGCCAAAAGAAAAAAAAAAATTTTGCAGAGCTGAAAATAATTACAACAATTACACCAAATTCAACAACCTCAACCTCTAAAGACAGTTTTAACAGTGAATAAGTTGGTAAAAATGTACGTCTATGGTAATTAATGACATGTCTTGATTTTGTGAAGGTGTGCAGTGATACAGAATAAATATTAAAATAATTATTTACATCAAATGCAGTAAAACCAAAAGTAAGATGTAGAAAGTACAGATATAGAATTTATATAAAACTGTGAGAAAAAAGTTGTCAGAAAACTAAATATAGATCCTCAAAACTCTGCTTTAATCAGTAATTACAAATTCATTCCACCGCTGTTGAGTCTGTTATTTGTTCAGGATGAAGTGATGTTTAGCTGTGGATCGGTTGGAACACAGGTGTCAAACATATGGCCCGTGGACCTAAACTGGCCGCCAAAGGGTCCAGTCCGACCCATGGGCTGAATTAGTGAAATGCAAAACTTACACTGATGACATTAACAATAAAATTAGATCAGGTTCCACATTCAGACCAATATGATCTAAAGTGGGTCAGGCCAGTAAAATAATAGCACAATAACCTATAAATAATGACAAATACAAATTTATCTTATTTTAGTGAAAAAAAAAGTAAAATTACATGAAAATATTTACAATTACAAATTATCCTTTCACAAAAAAGATGAACAACCTGAAATGTCTTCATGTAAATCGGTGTAATTGTACCAATATTCTGCCTGTTATTAAATGTTTTGTGTATCTGATCTGTAGATCCACTGTGATCTGTACGTTGTAATGTACATGTGTAAATGATGAACTGAGGCAGAACATTAGTAAAATTACACTTAAAAATTCTTCAGACCTTTTCTTGTTTTTCATTTTATTCACATTTTTAAGGTAACTTTGTAAATGTAAACATTTTCGTAATATAATTTTACTTTAATCACTGTTATTATTTTACTTGAGATGATATTGGGCTGAATTAAAAATGAGTTTGACAGTCCTGGGTTAGAATATCTTACATTATTAGTTATTATCAGGGTTTTTTTTTTTTATAAGGCATTGGCTGCTTGTTACTAACCTCTATTACAGGAAGTGAAAAAACATATATTGATGTGATCATCAACTTACTGTTATCACACATCGTTAGCCTCGTACCATAATTACCTAAGTCGTATTTTTGGCCAAACTGTGATATTTGTGTAACTTTACTAAAATTGCAGCTTCATTTTATGCAAATATCACTATTTAGCCAAAAATATGACTTAGGCAATTATGCTACGAGGCTAACGATGTGTTTTAACAGGAAGCTGATGTTTCCTACAGTGATGTGATGCATTTACTGACTCCTGATAATGTGAATTATCAAGTGTTTGAAGTGATGATTGTCTGTGTGAATCTGGTGAATGAGTTCATGTTAAACTGGAAATTTTGCTCTTTAAGGCTCCGTTCACACTGCACGTCTTAATGCTCAGTTCAGATTTTTGCTGAAATCTGATTTTTTTTTTTTGTTCTCATTCTAATGTAAATGTGATGTCATCAGACTCGTGTGAACATTCTACACTCCTGAAGTGACATCACATGCATCACACTGTGTTTATGGAAGTAAATATGAATCTGATCCCGCCTCCTCCAGCGAAGAATTATGACACCTGTTGTATTTCAGTGATGTAAAGTTGAAATGATAAAATTACATTTACAGGAAACAAGCAAAAACTTAACCAAATTCTCAACAAGTGAGAAATATTTGCCAAAAATGAACAAAATCCACATACA
Organism: Apogon hyalosoma; assembly: GCA_037367295.1. Taxonomy (NCBI): domain Eukaryota; kingdom Metazoa; phylum Chordata; class Actinopteri; order Kurtiformes; family Apogonidae; genus Apogon; species Apogon hyalosoma. The sequence goes on along the minus strand of JAPQRP010000025.1, from coordinate 684,204 downwards.
TAAAAAAAAAAAAAAAAAAACTATTCAGTTTTGGCTCATTCATTGAAATTCTAAGAGAAATGGACCAAAAATGAACAGAATCTACTACTTTTTTTTTTTTTTTTCAATTTTGTTCAGTTTTGGATCATTTGTCATAAATTTAAAACCAAGCCAGCCAAAAATGAACAAAATGATCATATAGTGAGAAAATGTTATTATTAATGTTAATATATATTTTTTAATTTCTTCATATTTGTGATATTTATGTTCATTTTTGGCTTGTTTATCATAAATTCCAAAAAAAAAAAACAAGCCAAAAAGAATGAAATGAAGAAAAAATTGTGAAAAATAAACAAAATGATCAGAAAGTTTTGTTCATTTTTGGCTCATTTATCATAAGTTTAAAGAAATACAAGCAAAAATATGGATCTTTCCAGGTTCCAACACAGAACTGTGACATCTGTTGCATTTCAATGACATAAAAGATTAAATGCGACATGGCCGTTCAGACTGAAGATTTAGGACCAGATATGAAAGTGGTCTGGGTCTGATTCTGTTCAAACTGTCATAAATTATTCAGACATGAGTCACATGTGGATAAAAAGTTAGATTTGGGTCAGTTTTACCTTCAGTGTGAACGGAGCCTGCCATTGATTTACATTTTCTCTAAAATGAGCCGTGACTGTGGTTATGGTATAATCTGTACCATGAAATCATAAAAACCTGAACATATTCAGGCCAGACTGAATAAACCATAATATTTAATTTAATGACCTTCAAGCCATTGTTGTACATTTTTCTTTGTTGTTTTGCTGAACATCATGTCTTTGTTGCAGTTTATGACACGAATTTCTACAGTGTTTTATTTTTTCACATTTTTTTTTTTATCATAAAATCATCATATATCAATATATTTTCATGGTTGTTTTTTCATAAATCTCTTAAACCGCTTCAGTTCTGCACAAAATTACCAAATGTTCAATAATTTTCAGGATTTTAACCCATAAAAACCCAAACAGCCACTGGCGACCAAAACCAACTACTGATCTAAACTTTAATACCTGTTGATCCACTAATCCTATCAATACATGTCAATAATTAGTGTAAAATGCAGTTCGTCATCAGATATGACCCATTTGGACGTTCAGAGGCTCTGTAGTTACCGTGGCAACACCATCTTCTACAACATTGATTCACCAATAAAAAATGGAGTTGGATCAATGACAGTGGATGGACACACTTATTTTTGCATTCAGTTAATGATTCCTTTGCTGAAAAAGTCACTTTTTCCTTAGTTTTCTCTGTTTTTGATATAATAAGCCTCAACTTTAATCTGAGTTTTTATGAACACCTACATGATCAGTAAATTAGATATAAGAAAATACCGGATGTACACTTAAAAAAACGCAAAACACTTAGGATAAAAAATGTAATAATTGGTGATAAAGCAATTGAGAAATGTTAAATGGAAAGAAACATTCCTTTGGGAACTATCACAAAAGTAGCTCTGGGTCTTTATGGGTTAAATGAACTTCAAATGAAATGGTTATAAATGTTTATTCATAAAAACGTCAGTTCCCAAACGGCCTTCGGTCACAGAACTATGGCTAAGTTAAAAATCTCCACCCTATGAATGACTGAAGTAACAGGGTTGAACTTCATTCATTTTGGTTTGATTTGTTGATTATTTCGTTTATTTTTACTCATGTTCATGATTTTATTAATTTTGTTGATTATCTCGTTCACTTTGTTGATCAATTAGTTCATTTCGTTGGTTATTTTGGTCATTTTTATTCATTTTGTTGATTACTTCATAAATTAAAAAAAAAGTTTTTTGTTTACATTTTTGCTCATTTTATTGACTATTTTATTCATTTTTCATTCATTTTTGCTTCATGTTGAATATTATACTTTCAAGAAGTGGCAGAGATTCACCCGTACAAATTGAAGTAATTTAAAGTTGTTAGTCCAATTATTAAACTGTTCTTCCTCGTTATATTTGAGGCCGACCCTATTACTTATTCATTTTAATGACAACGTTTGCCTTTAAAGTTTTCCGCCCTGTTAATGATTGAAGGAACAGGGTTGAACTTTAACGATGCGTCGGTTCTGTAATATTTTAATGATTAAGCTCATCCGGTTTGTTTTCCTGAGTTAAACCGTCCTGATAGAACACTGTGACAGACCTCAGCTGTTACCTGGAACCTGAATGCGTCAGGACATAAACGGCTCTTTGTGCTCGTGTGGAATGGACTCGGGTTTATTTCAGTGTCTGCGTTTGAGGCGGATAAACGTTCAACTGTTGCCATAAACACAAATGTCAGAGTCTGGATGTTTGATGTTAATTGTATAAACATCTGCTCAGAGGCTGAAAGGCAGCTCTGTCACCCCCCCCCCTTCCTCCTCCTCCTCTTCATCTGTTGATGCAAATTACTGAGGCAAGTTACACATGCAAATGTTCTATAATCTACAGCCTGCACTGATGGACACGGTTCAGTGAAGTATTTACACTTGTCCTCATGTTTGTGCATGGAAATGATTTTGTAACAGAAATGAGACGCTGTTGAAAAATCCAACATGACTCATTTAGTTTTAGACTTAGATTAAATGTGTTTTTATTGATTTTTACTTATATTACATTTTTGGGCGGCTCAGGAGGTGCTCACAGAAGAATGTATATGATCTGCCTTCAGAGTTTGAGTTCCAGTTTTGCAGAGCACTGAGTCTGCCTCATCA
>JAPQRP010000025.1:633011-646538 GCA_037367295.1 Apogon hyalosoma | reverse complement strand
CACATGTTCCCACAAGCCCACCCTCCCCTTCTGTCTTCTCCGGGGGGTGTTTGTGTTTATTTTTTTCTGGTTCTGTGGGAACACCAAATCATCAGGGGCAGAAAAGAAACAAAGTTTGCAGTGTCTTGACTGGTTGGCGAGTGTCATGACAACAAAAGTAGATATTTATCCGAGCATGTTTTCAGCATTGCTCTCGGTGTTGCAGTGTGTGGAGAATTTCGTATAAAACTTTTTTTTTTTTTCTGAACAAGCCATGCTGTGAACATGACTTCCGTTTCTGTCTCCCCCACCCCCTCTCTCCATCAATCATGAGAAAATCCTGAGGCACCATGGGGCTGTTGGCCAAATCATCTGTTTGTGTGCAGGCGTTGACCATAAAACCAGCATTTTATTCACGTCACACTAAATCCAACCTGTCTGCATGCTGACTGATGGGTGTACACATTCTGCTTTTTTTTTTGTCGTTATTAAAAGCCAGAGGTATTCCAATGTGCAAATGACTCAACTAATTCTCATTTGGCAAATTTCCCACTGCTTTAGGCTTTAGTCTGAAATTAATTTGGTTTGTATTTAACTTCCCATTTAAAGGCATGATTTGATCGTAATTGGTTTTGTCAGCCGTTGTATTTAATGATTACCTCTGTCTCTTTGTGATGATCAACCATGCATGTTTCCGTCATCCTCTGAATCACTCGCCTTCACAAGAGGAATCTGAGTCACCGCAATCTGCTTTACTTAGTTGAAATTCTTATTTTACCCAGAACATTAAAATTGACGTGTTGAATTCATGAAGTGTTAACATTCACCCATAAAGACCCAACGCTGCTTTTGTGGCAGCTCCCACATGGTTTTTTCTCTTCTTTTTTTAACCTATCTTAAGTGATTTATCACCATTTATTCTAATATTATCCTCTGTATTTTGTGTTTATATATAAATATAAATATATATATATGAATATTTTTATTTAAAAATATGGCACATCAAAAACAGAGAATCAACATTTCAGTAAACAAAAATCTGACAGATAAATGTCATAATCACACAAAAATATTTTTTTTAAAGAAAATATACAAGAGGAAAGCAAACCTACATTTAAAACACCCCATAAAAACACACATAGAAAATAAATAAGTAAAATGAAATACATAAAAAGAAGAGATATATAATAATAATAATGATAAAAAGAATAATCACAAGAAAGGAAGTGATTTGAAGAAAGTTAAGAAGGGTTGCCATTTACTGTAGAAGGAACAGCTCTTAAAGAATATCTAAACTTTTCATGTATTTTCCTTTATTTAATGTACTCTTTATATAGACGTTCATTAAAGTTGAGGGTTATCACATCAAAAACAGGGAAAACTGAAGAAAAATTGATTTTTTTTCTGCAAAATAAATCATTAACTGAACATAAAATAAGTGTGTCCATCCGCTGTCGTTGATCCAACTCCATGGGTTTTACTGGTGAATCAATGCTGTAGAAGATGACTGTGTTTCCATGGTAACTACAGAGCCTCTGAACATCCAAATGGGTCATATCTGATGACCATGAAAAGATGACGAACTGTATTTTACACCAATTATTGACATATATTGATAGGATTAGTGGATCAACTGTTATTAAACATGTTATATCAGCGTATGATTTTGGTCGCTGATGGATGTTTGGGTCTTTATGGGTTAAATGTAAAAAAAAAAGTATGGTTTTATTAGATGAATGAATGCAGCTTGAAGACTCAGAACTTCTCCGAATTGCCTGTTTCCCATCAGTTTAGGTCTCTCACCAACTCAATTTTCAGTATAATTACCTAATCCCATCTAAATCAGAAACATATTAACTGGATTCACTGGTGTAACAGGAGGACAATCCTATCAAAATAATCAAATCTGTGTTTTTGGGAAAAACTTCAGTATTTGGAATAACGTATTGAATTGGGCTGGTTTAAATGCCGATAACCGCCTCTTATCTGTCCTCCTGGTCTGCACGCAAACCAAATCCAGTTAGTCCTCCGCTGATTTATATAAACAACTGACTACTTACAGTGCTGTGAAAACATTTGGACACCATTATGGGCTGTTGGCAGAGATTATCGGGCTTCTTATGTACGAAATGTCTGACTCGTATGTAACAAATGGCCGTAACCCGAAGCTTAATTTAATGATAGAATGGGATATTCACAAACATTTACCTTCAATGGGACAGTAAAGTCTTTTTACATCAAAAAATTACTTTAAGGATTTCCCGGTAGAATTGATTGTCAGCGGGCCACGATTTCGACATGCTATCTCAAATATAATCTGATCCAGAGCAGTCAGATTTATATATTTAAAAAAAGTTTCTCCAGAGGTTTCTTCACTAATGCATTAATTATGCTTTTGGTGCAGGAACCTCTGTTCCATTTGTCATAATTTCAGTGAATTGGCTTTGTTTTGTGTTTGTACATTACCAACATAACTGGAATCTGTTTTGTTGGATTGTAGCGTTACAAGAATTTGTTCTGTAAATCTGGCCCAATGTGTCAAAGCTACTTTCGGAAATCTCTATTTTACCTGGTTGGATACGTGGTTTAGCATCGTGGTGTACAGACACACAGCACTGTATCGTCTGCATATAATACAATTACATGAAATCAGATCCTACTAATCATATCTTTGCAATTTGGCAAGTTATGCCCACGGCATACTATGTTTTAATGAAAGGGAAGTTTGAGACTTGATGTTTTGTTTTTTGTTTTTTTTTTTATTGCCTTGACACTCTGTTCTCACCTGTATCCAGCTCCTGTCTGCCCATCTCTGTCATCTTTTATCACTATATTCTTCTGTTTTCTCCAAACTACCCACCCACTTGTGATTCTGCAACCATGCTCTCTTTTCACCCCCCCCTTTTCTTTATGACATCCCCAATTGTTTTCTCACAGGATGATGAAGACAATCACTCGCCTGCACAAAGCCATGATGGTCCTGGAGTACTTCACCAGCCACTCGTGGGTGTGGAACACTGACAATGTGGCCATGCTGTTGGCCCAGATGAGCCCAGAGGACAAGAAGGTAGCGAGGACCCAGATGGCTGTGATTTCATTATGCGAATACACCGACTGCAGTAAATGCGGGTCTGTCCTCCTCATCCTTCGCTGTTTGGTGTGCGGGCAGAGCGGACATGGCAGACAGTGTGTAATGTCTCGTAGTTTCCAGGGAACAACAGTTGTTCTTTCACTTGGACGTCAGCTTGTATAGTCAACAGAGACGTCGTTCAGGCTAATTGAGTCTGAGGAATGTGCATTTCTGGAAGGCATGTTGGTGGAGTAAAAGGCAACCACAACTATGTTTTATGCCCCTTTAGGTCCTTTCAGTTCCTGAAATATGAGCCCTTACCTTGTGTTCCCCTACTCCGCTATCCTATTTCCAAGTCTTGCTGAAAGTATTCCTTCAGATGACTTTTCTTGCCCTGTGGCAACTTATTCAGGCCTCTTGTTAGATGAAGAATTCAGTTTCCTCATTGCTGACTGAAAGGTGTCTGTTGCCAACAAGCTCACAAGTAATCTGAGGATTGTGTACTGGGCACAAATTATTACCACTGCCAAGGAGGTTATGCTTTCATCAAGGTTGGTTTGTTTGTCTGTCTGCCTGTTAGCAAGATAACTCGAAACGTTCTGGAAGGATTTTGATGAAATTTTCAGGAAATGTTGATATTGGCACAAGGAATAAATATGTGTAAAACAAATATGTGTCCCATGCTCCAGTGTAGAAGGGGGCACTAATATACCTTACATCTCAAAATAATTTTTTTCTCAGAATACTAAATAAATAAATAAATATATATGGGACCTTTAATTTTTTTTTCTCCAGTAGCTCTAATCCTCTTCCATAAATCAAAGCTAAATGTGGTTCAGTGAAGTGTTTTGCATGGGCCTTTTTTTTTTTTTTTGGTCAGTGTATTTCCTCTCATGTCTTTTCGGGATCCTCAAAGTGTATTGTGTTGTATGAACTAATATGCATATTTGTATATACTTAATACATATTATATTAATTTAGACCTCCTTTTTCTCAGTCTAAATCACTCTTATGTGACATTGACTTTTCTGGAGTGTATGTATAACTTTTCTTTTTTTTCCCCCTCCAATCATCCAGGCATTTAATTTTGACGTGCGCCAGCTGCACTGGGCTGAATACATGGAAAGTTACTGCATGGGCACAAAAAAATATGTCCTGAATGAAGAGCTGTCCGGTCTACCCGCTGCACGCAAACACCTCAACAAGTAAGAGTCTGTGGAGTCGCATCTGGCAGCACATTAACCAACAGGAAACACTGTGTACATCCAGGTCACCATTACAGAGATGATTCTGTGCATTAGTCTTTAGGTTTAAGTAGATGGTTTATCCTTCCATTAATTTTTTTCCCCTTCACAAATGTACTGCAGGTTATTGTTCCTACACTTACAGCCGGAGTTAATCCTCTTGGCTTAAACGAAGCTTATGTAAACAATTGACCCGTCATTAAGCCCCTCCCACAAACAAAGCTACCTTAGCAACCATAACATGCAACAGGAAGTTTTAGGAGCAAGGTTAAAATGTTAATGGTGTTCATATGGAAACCTGCACGTTCAACAGTAAACAGTAAAGTTTAAAGAAAGACAGCATATTTTTAATTTTCCAGAGGACCGAAAATTGGAAGAATTCACAGCTGAATTAATCAGTGTTAGAATTGCAGAGAATTTTGGAGGTTCTTCACTCACTTAAATAGACATGTTGTTTTGTTTTGTTTTTTTTTATTGTAAGACATTATAATAACTACATATTGAAATGGATATAGTTCAGATATAGCAAAAGCAATAACAGCCAATAATGTTCTAAATACTGTTATATATGCAGGTATTTACTGTAGACTGTATTTGATCAAGAAATTATTTTACTCCATGGTAAGATGCTAAAGAGCATTAGCATTAGCATTAACTACTGGTGTACATATGGAACCGGCAAGTTCAACAGCAGACGTCTGTAAAGTTTAAAGAAGGGCATCATATTTTTCAGTTTTCCAGAGGACCAAAAAGTGGAAGAACTCGCAGAAATTCACAGCTGAATTAATCAATGTTAGAAAGAATTGCAGAGAATTTTGGAGGTTCTTTACTCACTCAAACAGACTATGTTGTTATTTTAATGGAAGGATGCCCGAAAAGTTGATGTGAATTCTAATTATTGCAAGACATTATAATAAATACATGTTGAAATGAGTATAGTTCAGACATAGCAAAATATATTACGGCCAGTAATATTCTAAATAATATTATTTACACAGATGACCGTAGACTGTGTTTGATCAAGACATTCTTTTACTCCATGGTAAGATGCTAAAGAACATTAGCATTAGCATGAGCTGATATGGAACCTGCAAGTTCAACAGCAGATGTCTGTAAAGGGAAGAGAATTTTGGAGGATCTTTACTCACTTAAACAGACTGTTATTATTTTAACGGGAAGATGCCTGAGAAGTTGTGAGTCTCATTATTGTAAGACATTATAAAAACTACATGTTGAAATGAATATAGTTCAGATATAGAAAAATAAATTACGGCCACTAGTAAATGATAAATATAAATACTATATATAAATAATATTTACACGGGTAATTACTGTAGACTGTATTTGATCAAGAAATTCTTTGTTTACGCCATGGTAAGATGCTAAAGAACATTAGCTATATTAGCATGCAGCTGTTGGCACAAAACAGAAAATATGTCTGTCCTGCAACCGAAATGACCGGAATTTGTTTTATTTGTTATATAGTACAGTTACTTAATTCAGCAGTGCACTACAGGGCATTTGCTTGCTCATGTTAAATATGAAGTTGACGTTGGATAACTCTATTACGACTCTGATAGCCTTGGTTCATTCTTAATTTATGATAACAGCCACTATATCCTCCTGAGACCCAGACCCAGAATGCATTTTTGTCCTCTGTAGGGGAAAAAAGTAATTAAAAAAAAAAACAAAACCACTGTCCACTGCAAAGGAACTTCCATAAAATATAAAATGAATACAAAAGTTTTTTAAAAAAAAATATCTGAAAAAAACGTGTATGATGCGATTTCAAATCAAGACAATTATTTAATGAAAAAAAAAACACAAAAAAAAGTACTTTCCCGGGTCTCAATAGGATATAGGCTACACATTTCTACAGTATGTATACATTTTGGTTTGGATTTGTCATTTATTCCTGATCGCTTCAGTGCCTTTCTGCTCATCTACAGCAGCCGCAATGTGTAAAATTAGAAATTGTTTGCTTGGAAATGACTCCAGCAGAACATGAATATTCAGTCGTCTTTTCTGACTGTCTGCTAAACTACCTACAGCTAATAGGGTCTTTCCTTGGAACAAAAATAGTTTTTTTTTTATTGATCGGATTAGTGCTGTATCATGAATGGAGCTGTTAAATGCACATTGCAGCTTAATGGTTTTAACAGGAGTTTAATTAATTTGGACTTCCTTACTGGTATCATTAAAAACACCATAGAATGAACAGAATTAACTATTTAGGGAGTTGTTATTATTATTATTATTGATACCGTGCTATTTGTTGTTTCTACCAGTACTTTACAATGTGCAATTACCTGTTGTTTTTTTCAATACTGTTTTCTTTTTTAGAGTTATTCTTTTGCTATTTTCTTGTGTGTGATAACTAGCCGTTGAAGGAAATATATTTGGTTATGAACCTGACACTGAAAAAAAGGAAGGGGCAGGACTAGATAAGCCTTTGCTTCTTTCTGTCCCTTCTCAAACTGTCCGAGTTGATTCATATGTACGCTTATGTTAAATTTATTGTATTTTCTATTTTTTGTGATTAATGACCAGTGATGGGTGCATATGTAATTGACTTTTTGCTTTTATTGTTTTTTTTTTAGTTCTTTTTTACTCCAAAATTTGAGACAAATAAAATAAATAAATACCGTTAGAAACTTAATTTCCTATGGGTTTCGCCCTAAGGACTAATACATTTCAATCTAATCTAATCTACAGTGAGTCCAAACATGAAAAGGAATGATCTTAATCCATTTGCTATAGGATGCATTTCTGTCCTCTCCCCATCACATGGAGCTTGCGTCTGTGTTTTCCAGGCTGAGGAACATCCGCTACACGTTCAACACCATCCTGGTTGTGTTTATCTGGCGCATTTTCATCGCACGTTCCCAGATGGCCAGAAACATCTGGTACTTTGTGGTGAGCCTGTGCTTCAAATTCCTCTCCTACTTCAGAGCTTCCTCCACCATGAGATAATGAGTCGGGGGTCGAGCGGGGCGGCGAGTCGGAGGGACGAGGAAATGAAGGAAGGTCCTGGCGGTGGGCGTTGAGAGGCGGCTGAGCTTCGAGGCCTGTCGTTAAATGGTATCGGGACCCTCTGAACACACTGTAAACACAGGCAGAGCTACTGAGCCACTTGGAATTGTCACGTCTCGGATTTCCCCCGGCCCGATCGCTAGCATTTCACACATTTCAGAGGAGGAGGATTTGTCGCAACCCTCTGGGGACTAACAGCAGCCGGACTAGTTCAAGAACCAGGACGACGTGTCCTCATTCTGTTCATCTCCAGTCACTCTGAACCCCCCGGTGGTGCCAGATCTTCCCCCGCAGAGAGAGCTCCATAACCCGTTCCGTGTCATCTGGCCGCCTGCAAGTAGAGCTATGCACCACTGAACTGGTTTAGAAACTGTTAAACTGGTTTAGAGTTAGTCCAGGCTTTGCTCCATGAGGTCTGTATATGTGTTCTTTCATTTTGCTTTGACCTTCTCCAACTGCTGTGTAAGATATTCCTGTCGCCCAAAAGTAGAAAACATTATGTAAAACCACTGCATTATGTAATAACTCGACAAAATGTAGACAATCACGAAATTTCCTGCAAAACAAGCCGTGTCTCGTTAAAATCTGACTAAAACGTTATAGAAAAACTCTGAGCTCGTAAAGGGAGTATTTTTCAGAATTCATCATTGAATCTTAATACAATATTACCCATGACCCTCAGCCACTGTTTCCATGGAGATGAGGCCGACACAACTCAAACAAAGGGTAGTCTCTGTAATTCGCTGAATGCACTTTGCAGAAACAGGAGAATCTGACGCTGTCTGACTGGATGTTTTGTTGCTGAAATGCATCCTGGGAGTTGTAGTCTAACATGGTTCTTAAGCTTTTGTTTTGGTTACTGACCCTGTGAGTTAACGTCATCCTCCCAATACTGAACCTAAACACAACATAAGTCGCTTTTCCATTGAACATATGCGCAAAACTTTACAGATGTTTACTAAATGTAAAAAAACCAGAAGCGTGTAATGTCGGTTTTTCCATTAAATCACAAATGCGATGATTTGTTAATTTATTATCACGAGATGACACAAGAAGTCATTCCATAAACATGGCAACGAATGTAAATATGTTGATTTACAGGTATATTCATTATTATTATATATTACCCCTCTATCCTGTACTAAATTAAAAAAATGATTGGGTTTCCTGGTGTGTCCACACATACCACACCGTGCGTCTTTTAAAACTCTTCTTTGCTTGTTGTAACGTCCGTCAACATCCGTTTGTTTTTTTTTTTTTAATTCACATGACTCTTATTTGCAGAAAAAGGTCTTTCCGTTGCACTTCTGTGTGATATTCCAATTGCGCTACGCCAGAAAAACCACCTCTTGCCAGCGCAAAAACTTTTGATCGAAAAAGGAGAGTTTTTCATTTTTCCTTTAGGTAAATTTTTATGCGCAGGTTATATTTGTGCAATTTGAGGGTCAATGGAAAAGCGACTATAATCAGATTCTTAAAAAGTAATGCCAAAGCTGACTCTGATAATACTGGCAATTTGGATAATAGTTGCATAACATTTTGAGGATATCTTAAATATTGGATGTAAGTGATGCATTGGATTAATAGATTTTCACTAAAAAAGGTGCACCTCTCTTTTTTGCAACAATCACAATCTGTGATCACATATTACATAATACAAGAGGAAATTCACTACCAGTTGCTTTCTTAGGGACGAAATGCTGACGCTGTTACATAATGAGGTCCGAGTCAGTTTAGAACATAATGCACATAGACTGCGCATAAAGATGGACACGGGAAGCTAAAATATCTCGATTTCTGCCTGATGGCGTTAATATCGCTCATAAATCCCACAGCAACAGCCGAACTAAAAAGTTAAATGCACATCCAAAGGTTAATTTGGTCTTTTTAGGCAGATTCCTTGAGTCTTAATGTCTTCGCCGAAAAAATGATTAGACCACCCTTGCTTTGGTCATTTTAATGCCTGGTCCAACTAAAGGTACATTTGTTTAGGCAAATATAATGATACCAACAAAAATAGCTCATAGTAGTTGAATTTCAGAGCTGATATCTATCCATTTTCCATGTTTTCTTGATAATAACCCAAATCACTTCAGTCCTTCCATCAATATCTATGTCAAAAACAGTGCTCTTATTCATTCAATGTTTTCTTTTCTGTCTGTTTTAGTCACATGATACACACAGGGGTTAGGACTAGATTGCATAACCATTGTTTCTGATGGTCTAATGATTTTTTCCGTGACTGTATTTGTTGTAAAATCGGGGGATTTACATCAGCGGTGACGACTGTAATTCAGAATCTGTCAGACGTGGAAACAGTTGGCTGGTGGATGGACGCGTCACAAAAACATCACGGGGGCTCCTGTGGCTGAGTTTAGCTTCACTTTTAAAGGCTGCGTTCATCTTTATTACAGTCTGCGGTGATGTTTTTACATAATGTGGTGTTACGCTCCCTTTTTTTAATTCCCTTTTTTTTTTCTTTCTTGATGGTGATTTTACGATGTCGGTTTGCTGCAGCAACTATCATCAGACAGTTTCCAGGACAGTGGGGCTGGTTTTTGCACACCGGGTCTGATCCGGCTTAAGGAAGACTCTGCACTGATTGTAGAACCTTTCGGTAAAGGCTTGTTCTGGATCGGGCTGCCTTAGGGAGCACCGGGGGAACCTCCCGACCCCAACCCGGAACCAGTCCAACCGTCACAGCTGTACCGACAGTCGCAGGGGGTTTGAGGGCTTTAACGGCCTATATTGAACTGTCCTCGTACTCTCTTCGTTCACAGTGGACTGCAGATACTCGTTCCCTCATTACGCTCAAGCACAATGTAGGTTGTAACACAGTGGCTTCATCCAGTGCCTACAACGAACTCTTCTTGCATCAGCAAACTTTGCAAATTGAGCTGCTTCTCCAGGTTCTTGATGTTTTTTTTTTTTGTTTGTTTGTTTTTTTTTCCCTCGTGTCTGAAAGTCGTCTTGTGACAGTCTTTAAGCTATTTTTGCCAAAATACCTCCTAGCTAACAGACTCGTCGCTCAGTAGAGGATGAGACCAGTGCAGTTAAGTAGGGCTGGGCGAGAAGATCATGTGATGATCTGTGGAGGAAGAATCAGGATTTGTGATCTGGAACACCGTTTTTATCACCTCTTACAACCAAACTACTGTATAAAATGTTTTTCCTTGAGGTCTGGTGGGCTTAGGCTATGGTGTGACAGTTGCATGTTGTATTTTTCCATAACGTAAGGATGCTATTTATTTAATATTTAGACCATCGCAAGAAGAAACCTGGAACAAAGAAGCACTACACTTGCTAGTCAACCGGTGGTTCTCAACTGGTCTGGCTTCAGGACCCTCCATCACCCCTCAATGACAAGCCGAGACCCAAATTAATAAAAGTTAAACTTCGCTAATTTATTTAATGAAAAGATGGTGTGTTTTGAACCTGAAAAAATACAGAATACCACAGTATAAAAACACAGAAGACAAGTTTAATGATAAACCAAACTGACCAGTAGGTGGAAATATTCCCTCTAACACTAAATTTGGTGTATTTTAACCAAAACTAAATATGAGAAGTGCGTTCAGTACCTTATTGAAGCGTTAAACGCGTGAAAGTTTTTGTCGTCAATGTAGGTAAAACCATAGCTGATGTAGTCGTCGTCGTACCTGAGTTTCGCCATGATATGAACAGGAACTTTTGGGTCTTCTTTTATGTTGTGAAATGTCTGGTGTTAATTAGCATTACAGCGCATTACCGCCACCTGCTGTTGGGGAGTGTGAATGGAAGGCGCTCAGTTCCATAAAAAATAAAGCATAGGATTTGTTTGTCCCCACCCCCCGAAGGAGAGGCAAGGGGTATTGTTTTTGGTTCGGTTTGTTTCTTTGTTTAACACTTAAGCAGTGTAAAACTATTGGTTGAATTCGTACTAAATTAGGTTTATAGGTTACCAGTGACACGGAGTAGATGTGATAACATTTTGAGAGAAATAGGTCAAAGATCAAATTCCAATTACTTATACTGGCTGAAATTTCAAATGTCTATAAAAACATCAATTTTGTTTGTTTACTTCATCTTGGCACATATGTAGAGGCAGTTGACATGATGACATTAGCTGGATCGATGCCAAAATAAGCAACAAAATATGTGAGGGGCGGGGTTTATTGTGCCTGGCACCAGTTGTTAATACATTTTTTTGCCCAGGCAAAGGTTTGCGACCCACCAGTTGAGAATCGCTGCTATAAACGACCCACAACGCAGCAATACTTTAATTAATTAATCTGGTGAATTTGCATTAGTGGAGTTGGAACGTTTGGACAGCACTGTTGGTCATTTCACGGTCCGGTGGGTAAGATTTAAGACGATTTAATATCAAACGGAATCTGATGTTGGTGTATATTCACAAATCAGGTTTCGTTACTTTATTTCGAGGTGTTCGTGTGGAGTCGACGCAGGTTGCCTTTCCTGCTCGTAGCCATGTTGTAACGCTCCAAACAAACTTCCTCTACAACTGCTGTTTTTCGTTTCCTAGTGGGCAACGTCCTGCACTAAGTTGCGCTGTCAACACCTTCTATCTGGGTCAGTTATTTGTCCTGTTGAGCGGTTTCGCGTTTGGTCGTAATCTGCAACTTCACCGCTAGACGTCACTAAATATTACTCACCGAATCTTTAATAGAACCCCCCTGAAAAGCAGCTTTTATGCTAAATTAACATCAAATCGCCCAGCCCTATTGAGAAAAGAATACCGTCATCTGTTATGGCTTCTTTTCCTCTAGTATGCTTGAAAATGACAACAATAATTCACTCATAAGTATATAAATATAGTTATTTTGTAGTCCACAGCTTTCCGAACTGTAGGTCATTATCATCGTGGAAGAGTCGGTTACTGTTACTGTCGTGTGTTGGGTGAGACGTCGCTCTTTCGCGTAGTTGTTAATTTTCCATGTTACCCACGGCTGCACATGCAGGTATGCAGGGTTTATCGTGCACTCGTACGGTTTCTAACCCGCCGTTACACATCTGGACCATCCTGTTGCCTTCAGACACGACGACATAAGCTCAAACTGCAGTTTTTTTTTCCACAAACACTCTTCAATATATCCTCATTGCCGTGTTCAAGACACTGTTCTGACATTAGTCTCCTGCACTTTGAGAAATAAGGAAGGAATGGAACTAAGAAGACAAATACAGCAAGCGAACTCCAGTGTTTGATGAACCAGGGTGTGACTCTGTGCTCGTAGGCGTCGTCTTAATACTCAAAACATCGGCACGTCTGCAGTGGAGCCGTTACGAATGTAGTCTTTGGTCTTTTTCCATTCTCACAGCATGAGCCATTTTTCTGCGGAAGCCCTTTTCTACCACTGTGTTAGAGGAAATAAAGTAATGACTGTCACAACTTTGTCTTGGTATCTCAAAAAAATGATAGTAATGGTTAGAAATAAGTGTTTCCATTAAATGTGGCGCAAATATAGAGGCAAACCTGTTGTAAAGTTGCAAAAAAGAAAATGTGTCATGATTTTTTCCATTTTTCCATTGGAGAACAATTCATTGCATCTAAATGGCTGTGATGGATTTTTTTTTTTCATTGATGATTTGAAAGCGTTTCCATTTCCTATTTTATACTCATATTTCTTGAAAAATGCAAACAGCACTTCAGGTGAGCATCTCAGTGGTTTTGTTGGCTTTTTTTCCCATAAATATCGTCAACATTTAATGGAAACGCACCTAATGTCGCAAAATTTTTACAGGAAATCTCAATCATACTTTTGCATTTTTAGACTGAAAATTCATACACTATCATTATTTTGAAGATACGAAGTCATTATTGTAAAGGGGTCATATTTTGCTAAATCCACTTTTATTAGTCTGTGGTTCATTTATTTTTGTATTTGGACCCTAATAGTTCATACAATTTGAATTTGAACCCTCCAGGTATATTCATTTAGGCAAAAATTGAGTGGATTTCTACAACCTGTTGTTATTCTTGCTTAATTTGTTACGTTTTATAACTAATTGCGTCACGACATTTGTACATATAAGGTCAAGACTTCCGACGAACATTTCTCCGAGTACGACATAATTGTTTATACTTGTAGTAAAAACTGAAAATATGTCCAAACTTTGAGCCGATTATCTAAAATGTTCAGTTGTTGGTTGAACGGGACAGAGCAGCACAGTCAACAACCTGGAGGGGGCGGGGCCTGAAGTGGC
>JAPQRP010000025.1:607276-621017 GCA_037367295.1 Apogon hyalosoma | reverse complement strand
AGTGATTTTGGTTATTATCAAGAAAACATGGAAAATGGATAGATATCAGCTCTGAAATTCAACTATGAGCTATTTTTATCGGTCCAAACAAATGGACCTTTAGTTGGACCAGGCATTAAAATGAACAAGAAATTAAAGAAAACAAGGGGTGGTCTAACTGACAAGACATTCTAATGCCGGTCAGATGTTTGTGGATTGTGCTGTGCGGCTGCTATAACGGCGTTTTATTTATTCATTCATGTGCAGAGTCACAAAATGATCAAACTCAGTTGTACAAGCCCTGGTTTGTCCCAAGATAAACTCTGTAAGGTTTACATCTAAAATTGGAGAAGTTTTTTTTTTTTTTTTTGTCTTTTATTGTGCATTTTTCTTCTTCTTTTTTTTTTTTTTTTTATCTCATCCTATGGACCTAATTTTGCGTCCTTACTAAAGCTTGAACGAAATGAATGTATTACAACAGTTGTTTTCGCGATGTTGTATTCGGTGAGGCGTTTACGATCTGACGGATGGATTTCCGACCGGCTTGAACGCATCGCGGGATAATGGGCGTGTCTGTCTCCGCCAACATGTCGGCTTAGGAGTTTCTATCAAAACTTTACACCAAAAATCTGATCCGCGTTGACGTTTAACGCGTAGTTTTTTTGCGTTGAACATGGTGTCGGATCGTGGCGTCGACTCAGTCAATCCTTTCCTAAACGGTTTCCTTCGTAGCTTGATAGTTTTCGGTGTGTTCATCAGTGTAGACGTGCCGGTGTGCGGGGCTGCGGGCATCAGTCCGGACAGATGCCTGGTCTGGGGCTCGGGGCTGGACGCCGGCTCCGTCCTCCCGGTCCGTTACTTCTACATCCAGGCGGTGGATTCAAACGGACACAACCTGACCGTGTCTCCGGGTAAGCGGACAGTAAACACAGAAAATGCCCCAGTTATGGTCAGGTAAGACATTAAAAAAAGCTCCTCAGACACGCTAGGAGAGCTGTTTGGACCAGTGAGGTTAGCTAGCTTACCCCCGAAGCTAATTTATAATAAGACTTTTACCTTGTTTTTAGGTAGCTTAGCATGCTAGCTAGCTAATAATTCAGATTGTGTTGTTGCTGGAAAGAACATGACAATATAATTTCATGGTCAGAGTGTTCACTTTTATCCGACAGGCTTTTTATAGTGTTTGTTTTAACTGATTTTGGTGTTCTCCAACCTATTAATTGTACGCTAAGAATGACATATTGGCTAGTTTAGTCAGATGAATGATGTGAGTTTATTTGTGCAGGACAGTTCACACACATGGTAATTCAAAGGGTTTTACAACATAAAAGACGAGTTATAAATACACAGACATGAGTCAAAATGGAAAATGGTGCCGTAGAAACTTGAATGCTATATTTAAAAGATTAAAATGGGTAAAATAAAACAGAAGAGTGCAGATGAAAGCATTTCAGTTGGCATATTACTGAGCTAAAAAGAAATGTTTTCAGCTTGGACTGAAATGCACACGCAGAACACTGTGCTTTATTTATGGCCCCATGACAGTTTTTTATGTATGAATTTAAAGAAAGTAGTTTATTTAGTTTATTTGTATACAAAGAAACTTAATCACTGTAGTCGCATGAAGTTGTAGGAATTTAGAGAAACTTGTAGCTTATTGTATTAGTATGAATTTGATTGAATTTAAAGTAACTTGATCTTTGTATTTACATGAATTTGCATGAACTTTAAGTAACTTGTTCATTGTATTTGTATAAATTTGCATGAACTTCAAGTAACTTGATCACTGCATTTCTATTAAATTAAAGAAACTTGATTATTGTACTTGTATGAATTACTATGAATTTAAAAGACACATCTATTTAATATTTAAGTTACTGTTAGCATGAGATAATTTTCATTACCTGTCACGTGATATCACAGTTAGTATTCTATATAAACAGCTGTGTGTCATGACCTGTCCCATGTCTGATCAAGGGCCGATGCTCGAACCGTCACTACTGTGGAGAATAAATATCTTCTTGGAAGCTCACAGGTTGTGCACATCTTATCTTATTTTTTCATTCAGCTTGGACTGAAACATCAGAGTTGGGGTTTGTCTAATATCATCACAGAAACTATTCCAGATTTTAGCCTCTTAAAACTGAAATGCAGCGTCTCTCTGTTTAGTCCTGACTCGGGGCAGAAGGCCTTTCCCTGAAGTTCACAGCTTTACTTAAAAAAAAAAAAAAAAAAACACCAAAAAAAACTGTCTACGGCAAAGGACATTCCATTTAGAAAAATTAAAATACATCTGAAGAAACTGTTGCATCATGTTGTTTGCACTCAAGGCAATTATTTGGTTTAAAAATGTCAGAACTTTTACTTTCCTGGGTCTCAGGTTGTCAGAGGTGTTCTGTGGTATTAAACCATGGCCAGACTTGAACACGAGCAGCGCTGTTTTAAAGTCTGCTCTCTGAGCCTAGGAGTAATGTGGTCCTAAGTCCTGGTTCAGGAACCCTGTGGGTCGGCCATTACAGTAATCCAGGGGCTCCCAAAGTGGGGTACACGTAAACCAGGGGTACTTGGAAGAAGCCCAGGGGGTACTTGAAATTTCTTTGGAAAAATACATTAAACAAGTCATCATGTACCGAGTACAAAAGAAATAGATGAGAAAAATGCTGAAATATAAAATACATTAAATACATTCATTTAATAGTTTTATTGTCAATCATCTTGTTTAAGCTTTGGTAACATTTTAAGAACATTTTTATTTTATATTATTCAAAATGAGTTTATTTGAGTAGCTAAGTAATTATTTTTTATTTATTAATGTAAGGTTCATTTATTTATTAGTGACCAATTTATTTGTTTTGCTTATCAATGACAGAGGGCCCTTTTCAGTTTATATTTTGCACACAAAATTTATTTCACAAAATGTGCGATTTATATATATATATATATATATTACGGTTAAATATATGTTGTTTGTTTACAAAAGTTTTGAAAGTGTAAACAGACACTTTTAGCACAAGACCAAATTTTGCCAGATGTTTCTCCAATCAAAAATGCTGAAGCAAGAGTTGGGGGTAGTTGGCTAAAAAAGTATATTTCAGGGGGTACTCCACGGTAAAAAGTTTGAGAACCACTGCACTAATCTAACCTGTTGGAGATAAATGCATTGATGTTTCTTCAAGTCTGGTTTAGACGTGTAACAATATGAACAAATAAATGTGATTTTTTTTTTTCTTTTTTCTTTCAGGTAAAGAGACGTTTAAAGTTAAAATAAGCGCTTTGGACAAGAAGGAGCACATCCGTATCCATGTCCCTCCACCCCTGGACCGAGGAGATGGATCCTTCCTGGTTCGGTACCGGCTCTACGGCACCGCCTCCAAGGGCCTCCAGGTGCAGGTCCTTCACCAGGAGGCTCCTGTGGCCAAGTCACCCTACACCATCCAGGGTGTGTGCACCATCACACTACTTTTACAGATGATCCACAGAGCAGAACCTCATCTAACCACGGTTGTTGTTTGAATGCTCAGGTCCAGTCTACCATGAGTACTGTGACTGTCCTGAACCCGACGGCTCCGTCTGGGAGAACGTCATGCAGTGTCCTGCCGTGGAGCCTCAGATTCTGGCCGACTTCAGGTCATTCCCCACAGTGGACCTGCAGCGTCTCAGACAGGAAGTACCGCAGAGGTTCTCGAACAGAGGAGGTCTCATCCACTACGCCATCATCAACAACCAGATCTACCGCCGCACCATGGGAAAATACACTGACTTCAAGATGTTCTCTGATGAAATGCTGCTGTCCCTCACAAGAAAGGTGCGTCTCAGAACGTGAAATATGTTCCTTAAAGCCCCCCTCCACATAAAACGACTATTTTACAGTGTTCATTCACTGTAAACTAAGACTGTTATGGTGCAGAGTCACGTTTCTGCAAAGCTTTCTCTCAGTCATCTATTGTAGAATATAATAGAAAATGAATGTTTTATTTCAGACATATAAAAGGCACAATACAAGCACCAACAAAAGCAAATTTACAACATAAGACTATCAAAAAAGAAATGTATGTTATTATACAAAACAAATACTGTGTTATTTACACATGCAAAAAGGAGTGGGAGGAAGTAAACACTTATTTAATCCCAGCATTTATTAAAAATACCACACAAGCCATATGAGTCTATATTAATACAACATGTATGTATGTATGTCTGTATCAACCAATATAACTATCTTGTATTTAATTCGACATCATAATCCACTACATATGTGCTTAATATATAATCAGCTATAATTATACAGTTATAGACAACTTTTCTTTATAATTTATGCTATATATGGTTGTCATAACTGTGTGTGTTTTTTTTTTTAAACCCACAACTATATTAGTTTATGTAAATGAACATGACTAAAACTAATAAAGAGTGAAATGAGAGTTTGACACAAAGACTAGACGAAAACTAAAATGAAAACAGGCTGACAGAAACAACACTAATGGAAACCTGTCGCCATCAGTTTATTAATGGACTAAAAATGGAAAACATCTGCTGCCCAGCAGATTAACCACTGCATTTTCACAAATTACACATTTTTCAGTGAGAGTGAACAACATATAAGAGAGTCTCATTGTCTCTCCTCTTATCCGTTGGTTTTTGTGTTGAAGGTGCGTTTGCCTGACGTGGAGTTTTACATTAATGTTGGCGACTGGCCGTTGGAGACGAAGAGGCCGGATGCGAGTCCTGGACCTGTTCCCATCTTGTCCTGGTGTGGATCCACAGACACACGGGACATTGTCCTTCCCACCTACGAGGTCACACACTCCACACTGGAGACGATGAGAGGCGTCACCAACGACCTGCTGTCAGTGCAAGGACACACAGGTAACGCCTCACAGTGCGAACAGGGGGTTTGTGTTAAATATGCAAATGGTTTTATCAGCGAGGCCTGCAGTGGTTTGTATTTTCACAAAGGAAAAGAAAACATACTGTGACTTTGGGGTTTTTTTTTTTTCCCCCCACATTTTTGCAATCAAAATGCAACAGATACAACATTTATGAAGCATTTGATTTGACTTTTTTTCATCATTATTCCTTTTAATAAGAATAAGGAAACATGATAAGGTTCTAACCATGTGCTCCAGTTCGACAGAAGTGAGGATTTAGAGAAACTGTTTATTTCTAAGTATTAAAATTAATTAAGTTTTATTCTTTATAAAGGTGGTCAGATCCTGTACCTTGTCTTTTGTCAGTGCATCTGTTGTTTCACATTAAGAAGAAAACAAATGCCTTATGCTCAGGTTCATTATTGTTTGCTGTAACATTATATTTTTGCACTTGTCAAACACAGATTTCATACCTGTCAATAGATCTTATATTGTTGTACTATATTTTTATTATATTTTTGTTTTGAATTGATTATTTATTGCTACTTCGCTTTCTGATTGGTTACATTTTCACAGTTTTTTTTTAATATAAACTTTATGTACGAAAACCAGGCCTGGAATTATGTTCGAACATAAACAAAAGATAAACAAAATTGTAATCATTACCATTTTAAGTTTTGCTTTTTCTGTGGTACTTCCAGAGAAAATCCCAAAAAACACTCTTCATATGCCTTCATATTTGGCTTAAAACAAACTGATGTGTAAATCAAATTAGAACTCATTACATTTACATTTGGTAACTGGTAACTCTGAAGTGAATTACTGATGAATCACTCCTGTAAGAAAACAATGTTCAGTTTTTCGTTGATCAGTTTTCAGTGAGTTCGTGTTTGTCTTAATAGTAGAAGACACTCCACTGTAGTCCACGCTACACCTGCTAAAATACTCTTTTTTTTTTTTTTTCACAGAGCACTCAGTGAATCATGAGAGAACCAAATTGTCTTCATAAAAGCTGCGTTGCTTATTATCAAAGCACAGCTGGCCTCATAAATTAACCTAACAAGTAGCACAATGCAGGGGCGCACAAACGGAGCATCACATTAACATATGACTCACCGCGTTACTTCAATCGCATCATTTCTGCTCAGCTGTTTTTTAAAGTAACTCTTATAATATTAATGATGCCTGAGTGTTGAGCTGGTTCACAAAGGTATGGAGGAGCTGGAAAAGGCTTCTAAAAAGAGTAGACTGAAAGAAAAGGCTGGAGAAGCTGTGGTTTATTCAGTCTTTTAATTCACGTTTACACTGAACATGGATAAAAACATGGGGGGGAAATGCAAATACGGCTGTACAGTTTTATATTATAAAAGCAGCGTTTCACACCCAGGCCTTCAGTGGTGTTCTACCAGATTAAATCCACCGTTTAATAGCAATACTACGCAAAAAAAAACACACATTATGAAAGTGTATGCAGGTGTAACAGAATGTGAGGTTATGTGTGTGTCTGAACACTGCTGTTATGAGGGTGTTATGGTGGACGTGTCTGAAATGTAGTCGGTTATCACATTGAACCATCAGCTTCACCTCATTCGTCGCTTTTCCATTGGACGTCTGTACGAAACTTTACCGATATTTACTAAATGTCGAAAAAACAGAAGTGCATATTGTCGGTTTTTCCATTAAATGCGATGATTTGTTAATCATCCCAAGATGATACGAGAACATGGCGATGAATATAAATATGTTGTTTTACAGATACATTCATTATTATTATTATATTACCCCTCTATCTTGTATTAAATTTAAAAATGATTGTTTCCTGGTGTGTCCACGTATGTCCGTGTTTCTTTTAAAACTCTTCTTCTTCACTTGTAACGTCCGTCAACATCTGAGGTTTTTTAGTTTGATTCTAACTGTGGAAAAAGGTCTTTCCATTGCAGTTTTGCGCGACATACTAATTTCACTACGCCCAAAAAACCTCCTCTTGCCAGCGCAAAAACGAGAGCTTTGGCGAAAATGTCATTTTTCCATTAGGTAAATTTTTATGTGCAAATTATATTCACTCAATTTGAGGGTCAATGGAAAAGTGACCATTGACATTTTATATCAAGGGTGTCAAACTCATTTAAGTTCAGGGGCCACATACAGCCCATAATGATCTCAAACCAGTAAAATGCTCACATAATAACCCAAAAATAATGTCAATTCCAAATTTTTCTCTTTGTTTTAGTGCAAAAAAGTTAAATTAAATAATGACAGTGTTTACATTTATAAACTGTCCTTTCACAAAAAATGTGAATAACCTGAAAAATATGAAATTACCGAAGAAAAATAAGTGTAATTTTACCAATATTAATCATTTATATATGCACATTACAATTGTCAGATTACAGTGGATCTACAAATACACAAACCATTCAGTAACAGGGATACTATAGTTAAGAGTTTGGAGCTAAAATGATTTTGACAGCCTTGACTGGTATTATCTTCAGATTGGAACTTTTGGTGGCCTGGTTTTGGTCCACGGGCCACATGTTTGACACCCCTGTTTTATAAGAACATCCAAGATCTCATGCATCAAATGGAGACTCACTCAGACAATATCTATTATTGTACATAACACAACATGTTCGTGTATTATTTGCTCATGTTGAGGTCTTAGATTAGATTAAATTAGATTAGATTATAATAGATAAAATTAGATTAGAATAGAATAGATTAAATTAGATTAGAATAGAATAGATTAGATTAGATTAGATTAAATTAGATTAGAATAGATTAGATTAGATTAAATTAGATTAGATTAGAATAGATAAAATTAGATTAGAATAGAATAGAATAGAATAGATTAGATTAAATTAGAATAGAATAGATTAGATTAGATTAAATTAGATTAGAATAGATTAAATTAGATTTGAATAGATTAGATTAAATTAGATTAGATTAGATTAAATTAGATTAGAATAGATTAGATTACATTAGATTACGTAGAACTTTTTTGATCCCTTGGGCAGTTCCCTCAGGAAATTAAGGTTCCGATAGCAGCAGAACACCAAATATACACATATAAGAAAATAGTCATAAAAATAATTGTGGAAACAGTAGTGAAAAAAACAGGCAATTGCACTTTTAAAATAATGAGTAGAAACAACAAAAAAATAACATAGTAGTAATAAATACATACATACATACATAAAGTGATAATAGTAATAGTAGTTGTAACAATGATGTATTAGTAATACAAGTGTGTCAGTAATAAAAATAATGAGCAATAAGAAAAATAAATTGACAATGACATTAAACATCATTGCACTTCAAGTGTTCCGTCACACTGGCGGAACGTCGACTGTCTGTGTGAAAACAATATGACACAAAGCACAACTTCCGTGTGTAAACCTGGCATCAGTGTTCACGTATGAATATTAGTTTGGTTTTTGTTTCAGGGCCTCCGTGGGCCAACAAAACGGCTCAGGCGTTTTTTCGCGGCCGGGACAGTCGGGAGGAGAGACTCCAACTGGTCGCTATGTCCAAGAAGAACCCGGAACTGTTGGACGCCGGCATCACAGGATGGTTCTTCTTCAGAGACCGAGAGAAACATGTGGGCAAAGCGCCGCTGGTGGGCTTCTTCGACTTCTTCAAGGTGAGGAACACTGAACAGATGCGCTTGATCTTATATTTATCACCTTGAACTCTGCTTTACAGAGCGGTCGGACCCTTTCTGTCAGACTGTAAAGAAAACAAAAAAAAAAAAAACAAAACTAGTTGATTTGGAAATTTAACAAACATACGGTATAAGACAAGATCTTGGGAAATTAAGACTAGCTGTTTTTTTTAAATTCTTTATTAGTTTTATCGTTTCAGCAGTTCTGTACAATGTATTTCAGCCTCTGTGTGTGTTCACCTTCTTTAGAGCTTTGAAAATGGCATTTTTTAGTTCATACGTCAACAAAATAAAATAAAATAAAATAGACTGGAAGTATGTGCAGTTAGAGAGGATTCTTTTCTCTTAAATAAGATTAAGACGAAGTAAAATAAACTCAAATCAAATCAAGCCTTAAGGACATTTCAGATGGAATCCATGTTTTAGCTCCGACCACCAGGATGTTTTTAAGTATTTGTCGTGTCTCTTGTTGGGTTATGTTTTCTCCTCCAGTCTTCGGCACCTGGACCAGAAACCCGATAGTGGTTTACTTTTCTTTTTACCACATTGTGGCCTTTATTTTCTGTCGTCTTTGCCTCGTCCAGTGCGTTTTATCGGTAGAGAAATAACCCTTGGCCTGTCGGTTCTGCTTAGTGTTAGCTCAGCGCTGCTAAGTTTGTCTCATTGATCTGTGGTTCGATGAAATTATTCCCGCTGTGCGCGTTTCTCAGACTGTTAGTTTACTTTAGAGAGTTGCTCATTTAACTGCTTGTCGTTTGGATTGTGTTGTGTTTTCTGGCAGTTGGTTTTGTTGACTTTTTAGCTGACGTTCTTCTGGCCACGTGGGTGTGTAGAATTTGTATATTGCTCCAAGTGTCATGTTGCGTTACCATGGCAACACAGACAGAACTGTGGCTGCCTCAGGTACCGGGGTCAACTGGGCTGAAGAGGGAACGGTATCAGATTTTTCCCTCCTTTTTTTTTTTTTTTTTTTCGTGAACTGGTACATTTTCATTAATATCTCCGTGCTATTGTTTATTTTCTGCTCATATGTCGGTGTGTTTGTTAACTTTTCAAGCTCTTACGTAAGAAAAGACTTTATTTATCCCTCCGTGGGGGAAATTCCACAGTTTAACAGCAGCAAAAATACAACAAGCAAGGGCAGAGAAAGATAAGTGGAAAAAATTAAAATATAAAGAGAAAAATAAGAAATGTATTTATATAAATAAAGAAGTAGAATTAAGAATTAAAACTGTATTAAAAAGTGCCTGTAATTAACGGTACTGGTGGACGCTGTCTCCTGTTCCTTTAGTACAAGTACCAGGTGAACGTGGACGGAACGGTGGCGGCGTATCGCTTCCCGTACCTGATGCTGGGGAACAGTCTGGTTCTGAAGCAGGACTCTCAGTACTACGAACACTTCTACACCCACCTTAAAGCCGGGACTCACTACGTCGCCGTGAAGAGAAACCTGTCGGACCTCGTGGACAAAATCAGATGGGCCAAAGAGAACGACGCCGAGGCCCGGCGGGTGGCGGAGGCGGGCCAGGCGGCGGCCCGAGAGCTGCTGCAGCCCAGCCGACTGTACTGTTACTACTACAGAACGCTGCTGACGTACGCCGGGCGGCAGACGGGGAAACCCACCAAGCAGAACGACATGGAGGCGGTTCCTCAGCCCGACGACCACACCGCCGCCTGCACATGTGAGCGAGGACGCCACCAAGAGGACGGCGGCGACAAAGACGAACTGTGAATAAAGAAGCACCAGAGCCAGGAAAATGTAAACCATACGTCCACGGTAATGTTTTTAATAGTGTGTGTGTGTGTGTGTGTGTGTGTGTGCGTGTGTGTGTGATACAAAGTAAGGAGAATGTAAGTGCCATCTTGCCTTTTCATGTTACTGTACTAATTCTAAAATAAATATTTTTATTATGATTTTCTGATATTGTTTCTGAATATTTCAGAGTGATGACTTCCGTTCTGATTGGTAGTTCCCCGGTCGATAGGTCACGAACTTTCGAAGGCGCTCTGTCCACTGTCGTCTTCATCATCTTCGTTTTTGTTAGCAATTTCTTTAAACATAACTGGATTCATTTCAAATTTTATATGTATTTTCTTTGGGATAATGTCTACAAAGTGTGTTTACAGTTTTGAGAAATTTAGATTTTTAAATTTTTGATGAATTTTTTTAAATATTCCAAATTTACCTTGTTAATTGGCCATATTTTGATGGTTTATAACATGTAAATGGTTACAGATATGAATATAGTTACTATTGAGCACTCATAGGAAGTCATATATGGACTTTGATTTGGATCCATGACCTTTGACCTTGAGTGACCTTGAAGGGTCAAATTCAAGGTCAACAATGTCTAGATTTCAACTGTCTTCTCTGAAACTACTGGTCAGATTCATTTCAAATTTTATATGTAGCTTCCTTGGGACAATGTCGACAAGGTTTGTTCACAGCTTTGAGAAATTTTGATTTTTGAAAAAAAATTTTTTTTTACTTTTAATTTTAATGGGCCATATTTTGATGACTTATAACGTGGAACCTATTACAGATATCAGTGTAGTTACTATTGAGCACTGATAGGAAGTCATATATGGACTTTCATTTGGGTCCATGACCTGTGACCTTGAAGGGTCAAACTAAAGGTACCAGTGTCTAGATTTCAACTGTGTTCTTCTCTGAAGGTACTGGTCAGATTCTTTTTTTTTGTTTTTTTAAATCATGTCTCTTCCTTGGGATAATGTCTGCAAAGTTTGTTGACAGATTTGCAAAATTTTGATTTTTGACAATTTGTTTTACTTTCCACATTGGAGTTTTATATTTTTACCGAGCACTGACTGGGCACATGTCTTAGACACTATGAAACTATGTGTTCGTGGTTGAGACGCTTCAGTCGCTGGTTAATCCGAATACAAAATCACCCATAAAACCCACAGAAATGCACTGGAACTCATGGTCATGGAGCTGCAGGCGTGTACTGGATCAAACTATGTCAGGTCTGTCAGGAAGTGAAATCGCATATATGAAAAAATAATCTTAACCCAAACGTTATTATAAAACTGCATCCACTGATGTGAAAAATCTAATATTTATCCTTGAATATCTGGGGTTTTTAACTTCACCTGTTTGGTTGAAATATTCCGATGCAGGAATATTTTTTCTGCAAATAAATCAAGCAGTGAATAACAGGGAAGTGATAAAAAGCATTTTAATGACAGTGATGGAAAGAAATAACAGTTACATGACAGAATGTTTAATATATTGACTATATTCAGTCTCATACAGTAAAGGCTAATCCACACAGAAGCTTGATATTTAACAGGAAAATTCCCCCAAAATGTGCATTTAAGCTCAGAAATGGATGTATCAGTAAGAAAAGTGTTTACATTTTGTGTTTCTCAAGAGATAAACTGGTCATTCCTAACTTACCAAAGGTTTATTAGTGGATTATTATTAGATCTTTTTTAAAAATTACAGATCTGCAACTGCAATTAATATTAACATTCATAATAATTCATAATAATCCATTTTTTTGTTTATTATTTATTTTACGTGTCGCCTTCCTAAAATAATTGCCTGTTTTTTTTTTTTTAACAAAAGTGGCCAAATGATCAAATACTCAACATCTGGTGAAGTTTTTTGCGTTTCCTGAAAAATCTGAACAAAATGACTTATTTTAGGAAGGCGCCTATAGGATACAATTATATTAATCATCATTTGTTAATTTCAGATATTCTGAAAAATGTATTCTTTCTTTAGGTAATAATTTTAGTATTTTACAGGAACATATTTGCAAAAATATCATGTGATTTCTTGGATGTTCCGTTTAAATTTTAGCCCAATTTAGTGAAAAATTAGCAGTTGGTGAGGTTTAGAGTTCACACAAACGATGACATTTAACTCAATGTCAGAAATCCGTAAGTAAAAGTGAATCTTCGCACTACACCTTTATGATTTTGCAGTTTTTTGGATTCAAGTCCATGACCTGGTATGGAAGGACCCAGAAGACCACCTCCTCTGTCTCTCCACATGACCCAGTAATAAACGGGTCGGCCTTGAAAACCCTCGAGTTCAGCTGAATTTAACCATCAGAGTCAGAGGGTCTCCTTCTTTCTTGGTGACGATGGCCTGCATCATTCCCGTGGGCGTGTGCAGATACCTGGAACCTTTGAAGAAGTTCTCGATCAAAGCCCTGTCGATCTTGTCGCACTTCCCCGTGGCTGCCTGGAAGTTGTTACTGACGACGCCGTAGATGTTCTCCCTGTCGTTCTTCCTCCCCATGAACAGGAACAGGGCGTAGCAGTCCTTCCCGATGGAGGAGCAGAACTCCACCAGCTTCTCGCTCGTGTTCTTGTTGCCGGCCTCCACGTGGGCCATCTGGACGGACTCGCTGTAGGCCTCCGGCGGGGGGTTGTCCACGTTGACGCCCTCCCTCTCGGGCAGATGCAGGACCTGGACGGCGATCTGGATCCGAGGGTTCTTGGTGGGTTTGTCCAGGAGCGCCCAGACCCAGTCGGCCCCCAGGAGGACGCGCTGTCCCGGGGTCAGGACCGTACAGTTGAAGGTGTCCGTCATGTTGAGGTGGACGCTCTGAGAGATGTAGGTCATCAAGAAGATCTGTTGAGGTATAAAAGGACTTATTGACCAGTGGATCGGAGTTTCACAAAGACTACCACGAGACCAGGGGTGTCAAAGCTACGGCCCACACCGGAAAAACTCTAAATCTTACCAAGTGTATTTTTCTCATTTCTAGTCCAAATATCTCATCGCACTTAAAATCAGACATAATCGCCTAAAGAGGAACTTTTCAGTGAGATATAAGAACTGATTTATAGACAATAGATCGGGAAAATCTGATTCCGAGAAATCTCACCAAGATAATTTTCACTTGTTCCATCGGCGGATTTTTTTTTTTTTTTTTTTGCTTGAATTAGGCAAAAATATCTCGAATTAAGCAAAAAAAAAAAAAAAAATCTGCCAATGGAACAAGTGAAAATGATCCTGGTGAGATTTCTTGCTGCTTTTCGTTCTGCTGATACAGGCGTCGACTTCTGGGAGACTCATCATGATACACTGGGCTCTTCTTCTCCTCTGTTCACGCCCCAGCAAATACAGTCACGAAAAAAACTATTAGACCATCAAAAACAATGGTTATACAATCCAGTCTAACTCCTGTGTGGATCATGTGACTAAAACAGACAGAAAAGAAAACATGGAATGAATAAAAGCACTGTTTTTGTC
>JAPQRP010000025.1:582571-592886 GCA_037367295.1 Apogon hyalosoma | reverse complement strand
TTCAGAGCTGATATCTATCCATTTTCCATGTTTTCTTGATAATAACCAAAATCACTTCAGTTCTTCCATCAATATCCTACAGCTCCTGCTAATTTGGATATAACTCTGATGTTCATCACTTCAGTACTCGAGGTCTACGTGCATTACCACACCCAAAAACTAATGCAATGAAAAGCACTGTTGTATACAGAACTATTTCTTTATGGAACACCCTTCCTTTAAATATTAGAGACATTTCAAGTAAGAAAGCATTTAAAAAACATGTAAAGTCACTATTCAGGCTTGAGAGTTAATAGTCTTTTCATGTTACCATTTTGGGAATTGTTTTTTTTCCCTTCTTTCTTTTAACTGGATCTCTGTATGTATTGTAACTGGATCTGTATATTGTGATTTTTTTTTTTTTTTTTGTTTTTTAAGAGGACCCCAAGAAGACTCGCCTGGTGTTTGTGTGTCGGCTAATGGGGATCCTCGATAAAGAATAAAAAAGAATAAATATCTATGTCATTGTACTGACAAAAACAGTGCTTTTATTCAGTCCATGTTTTCTTTTCTGCCTGTTTTAATCACATGATACACACAGGAGTAGGCACTTCATTGCATAACTATTGTTTTTGATGACTTCTAATGATTTTTTTCTGCAACTATACATTTTTTTTTGCCACTTATGGGCAAGGAACCAAATATGGTAACTTCAGTGACCTTGATTTTTTTACATGACACTAAAAAAAATGTAAAATTCTTGGCATGTCCTGCAATAACACGCTAAAGTATTTCAAAGAGTGACCTACAAAAGGTTAAGGCCCACGACAAAAAGAGACAAAAAAACACATATACAGATGTAAAATATATAGAGATGAGTCTGGACAAATCTAATGGAGGTGATATCTGCGTTTCAGATGCAGGGTTCTCATCGTTCCCCGATGATCTTGTTTCCTCTGATCACTGTAACGTCTGCTTCCTAATGTCTTTACTTCCTGTTTCAGCTTCTTAGAGAGAACACGGCAGCAGCAGCTTCTATAAATGTGTCCTCTAAGCTTTCTCTTGCTGACTAAAGCCACTGCGATGTTATCACAAGGCACTATGGGATGTCGGTTGATAGCCATTTGGCCCTCAGGGAGGAAATCCAAACATACACAGGCACTAATAAACCTGTTTTTGTATTCTTTTTTTTTTTTCCTTAATGGTCCATTTGTGCTAAAAACCACCCATATAAATATTTACGGCTCCCGGAGCAGCCTGGAACATACGAGGTTCTGGGTCATAAATGGGTCGCCTCAGAGTGTGAATGGAGATTTGGGCTGGATTACCCACAGAGGGGCTTAAAGCTGGAGCTGCAGCTGATGGGTGAGTCTTAAATCTATGAGGAGGAGCTGAACTTTAAACGCAGCGAAGGGTGAAGGGCTTAAACTGAACGGATGCGCTGAGGTTTCACTGAGGATTAAGGTGCTTTCTATCCTGACAGGAAGCATGTTTTTTTTTTTTTTTAACGCAGGGGTGTCAAACATACGGCCCACGAGCCAAAAACCGGCCCCCGAACGGTCCGATCTGGGACATGGGATGAATTTAACACTGACGACATTAAACATCGAGGCTGTCGAACTCGTTTTACTTGTGAACTGATGTGAACTCAAATAAAATAACAGCGTAAAAACTTTTAAAATTTTGTCTTATGGTTTAATGTGAAAAAAAAATATATTATGCCAATAAATAATGACAACTCCAATTTTTTTTCTTTATTTTAGTGCAAAAAATAACATTAAATTAAAAAAATATTTACACTTACAAACTATGCTTTAACAATAAAATGTGAATAACCTGAACAAATATACTTATTTTTCTTAAGAAATGTAAGTTTTTTCAGGTTATTCACATCTTTTTTGTTTGGAAAGTTTGTAAATACATATTTTTAGAATTAAAATTTTTGCACAAAAAAAGAGAAAAAAATTAGTGTTGCCATTATTTAGAGGCCATTACACTTGAAAAAAAAAAAATCAAAATCTTACCAAGTGTATTTTTCTCATTTCTAGTCAAAATATCACATCACACTTAAAATAAGACATAATCGCCTAAAGAGGAACTTTTCAGTGAGATATAAGAACTTATTTTTAGACAATAGATCTGGAAAATCTTACTTAAACAAATCTTACCAAGATAATTTTCATTTGTTCCAATGGTAGATTTTTTTGCTTGAATTAAACAAAGAAAGAGAAAATTAAGTGCAATTTTAACAACGTTCTCCCTGATACCACTGTAAATATTTTGTTCCCTTTCAAGATCTGATCCTTAATGCACATACGTAAATAATTTGAGGCACAATACTGTTAAAATTGCACTTGTTTTTCTTAAGAAATTTATGTTTTTTCAGGTTGATCACATCTTCTTTGTTGGGATAGTTTGTAAATGTAAATATTTTCATAATTTAATGTTATTTTTTTGGACTAAAACAAAGAGAAACATTTTGCGTTGTCATTATTTACAGGCAATTATGCTATTATTTTGCTGTGACAACTCCAAATTTTATCCTTAGTTTAATGTGAAAAGTAAAATTACTTTATGAAAATATTTACATTTTTTTACAATAAAATGTGGATAATCTGAGCAAACATGAGCAACCTGAAATTTCTAAAAAAAAAAAAAAAGTGCAATTTTAACAATGTAATGCTTGTCACTAAATCTTTTGTGTATTTGTAGATCCGCTATGATCTGTAACTTGTGTTAATAATAAGCTGAGACATAATATCGTACAAATTTTTCTGGATAAATTTCAGGTTGTTCATGGTAGTTCAGGTTATTCTCATTTTCATAATGTAATTTGACTTGTTTTTCACTCTAAAACTGTTATTATTTAATGGTCAATATGCCTATTATTTGACCTACTTGAGATCAAACTGGACTGTATGTGGCCCCTGAACTAAAATGAGTTTGACACCCCGTCTTAATGCATCCTAATGTTTTCTCTGAGTTCTTCTTCGTCTGCTATCAGCTGTTTAACGCTGCCTGCGTTTGTACCTTGACTTTAGCGGTGATGCTGAGCGGGCTGTAACCGGCTGCCTCCGTGTACTCCCTCTTCTCCTGCTGGGCCTGTCCTCCCACCAGGCTGTGGAAGTTGGTGGTTAAATGACGTCGGAGCAGCGTTTTCTGAGGAGGGATGTTCAGCAGCATGGCTAAGGTGTCCGAGTTAAACCGAGGCTCCAGCATCTACGAGAAAAGAAACCCACCGAAAGGCGTCGAGCAGCACGTTTACATAAATCAGACAGGGAAATGTTGCATCTTTAGAATTCAGCAAAAAACAAACACAACTTGAAGACGATATGAAACATTCTGTGGGAAATTAAAGCTGCAGCGCTTCATCGTTAATTACCATCATTAAGAGAGAAAAAAAAAAATCCAGTGTTACCTTTGAGCATATTCAGAGTTCTACATCTAATCCATGCCCCAGTTTTCAAGCTGTCGAAAATCTACCCCATGATAACACGATTTTGTCTAATGTGACTGATAACTGGAAATGCCATTCACTGATCAGATTATGATGCAGCCTGAACACAACTCAACTTCTCTGCTCCAGGTCGCGATATAGAAGCGTAGAAATGCACTTCACTTTTCCATAACACCATGAAACAACAACAGGTTCATCTATATTTACATGCAGTCTTTTGATTTGGACTGAGGAGAGAGCTGCAGAATGAAGAAGTGTATTTTCCAACTCTGTTTTTCCTTGTTTTTTTTCACCTTCCCTCTGATTTCAACTCCTGCAGTTTAATGCATCTATAGTGTCACTGTAATGACAACTAAGAAAGTAACAAGTAACAAAAACACCTGTGAAGAAAACACAAATTTTCACTGAAATAAAATAATATTTTTACCAAAAAACCAAATAAAAAAAAATACAATAGCTAACTAGATTTTCTAAATTTTCATTATGGTCTATTTATTTAATAAATAAGCTTTGTAATAGTAAACACAGTGACTGTCATTATTGTAGTTAAAAAATAACTACAACCTGAAACTATCAGTGATAATTTTAAATTCAAAAGATAAAACTAAAATTAAGCATTTTTACAAAATAAAACCTAAACTAGCAAATCTGCTTTGAAAACTAGACTGAAACTGAACAAACAAAACAACAAAATGCGAAGGTGCAAAAAATGAAAACTATTAAATATTGTACTCTCCTCTTGCAGCGTGTGTTTAGTGGTTTTGTGTGTTGGTGTGTACTCACTATGAGGCCCCCGTGGACCCCACTGCCCCTCAGGTTTGGTGCGTACTCTGCCAGATCCACAGACCTGAGCCACTCCATGACTCGGTGGTTGGACCACTGGACCACTTCACTGGGTGTGAACTGGTTCTGAAACACAACAAACAGACAAACACCACAAAAAACAGTGTGAATAGTTTTATACACAATAAAACTGAGCAAAAGTGCAAAGAAGACCCTTCAACCAACACAGAAGCTCCAACATAAAGGCAAAGTCTACCAAAATGTTCCTCTAAAGAGTCTTTAAAAAATTAACTTAAGTTGTGCATTGTTTGTTTAGTTTACAACACGTTTAGATCAATACTTAAAAAGTTAACAAAAATAGGACCAATGTCCCTGTATCTCACTGGCATGTTCTATAAAGAATCAATAACAAGTTAAATTTGTGAGGGTGTCAGGTTCTGTCTTTGTTCCAGTCCTGTGGTCTGGATGCAGATCAATCTGCCAATAGAAGTGGGCGGTACTTTCACTGGAGGAGAACTCAACTAATGAAATCAAAGTCCCTACATAACTTCTATCACTGATCAATAGGAAATATATTGATATCTGAAACCATTTCCATGTTATAAACTATCAAAATATGGACCATTAGAAGGAAAAACACGTTTTTAATATTAAAAAAAATGTGAACAATTCAAAAATCTGAATTTCTCAAAACGGTGAACAAACTTTGTAGACATTGTCCCAAGGAAGGTACGTATAAAATTAGAGATGAATCCGACCAGTGGTTTTCAGAGAAGACAGTTAAAATTGAGACCATGAGAACCTTTATGCATCTTCTGGTTTTCCGCTGAGGCTCCGCTGCTGGTATTTACCTCGTTGCCGGGCCTTCGTTTGAGGCAGTTGGCGTTGAACTTGTTGACATGCAGGACGTGAATGGCGCATTTGATGCTGAGGTGATGCAGTTGACTGGTCACTTTGAGGAACAACAAGTCATTCTGAGATGAGACAGAATGAACGGGTGAGTCCAAAGGGAACCGAGGAACGAAAAGCATTAAAAAGAATCCGGTTCTAGTCGACTGAACTCACCACGGTGAGGTACTGCAGCATCTGTCCGTCTACTCGTCCTTCATTAAACTGGTCTTTGTACTGAGGGAGACCGATGTCGTCGAGCCAACCTTAAAAACAAACGGTTTGATGAAGACGGACTCAAACTGAAACTCGGTCGATAAGGATGACTGTTTGGTTCTGAGTACGTACGAGTGACCCAGATGTGATCCAGTTCTGCCGATTTCTCCCGGATTTTGCTGCTAAATGTCTTTATGGCTAACTGGAGCTTCTTCCTGTGGAGTGGATTCTTGATTGCAAGTTCCTGGAGACACAGAGAGACAAAAAAAAAAAAAAAGGTCAAGTAAAATGCTTCCACAATAAAAGCAGTTAAACTTGACCGAATTTGAGTCACTATTAAAGACAAATTGAGTCCAAAGTGAGAGTTAGTTGCAGTTTCACAGATACAGTCTTGGGCCAAAATGTGAAATTCTGAGACTTAATGAGAGAGAATGGGTTTAATTCAAAAGGAATGTTTGTCTCAGAGCTACAGATCTACTTCAAAACACTGCCTGCACATGACAATACATTCACTTCACAGGTTCGATCTAGTGGAACATTTATAAATCCACTGTATGAATGTACATTATTAATTATTTAATGATAAGTAACATGCATATTATAGTATAGAGTATAGATATGCTTAGACTAGGAAGAATATTATTGTTGTTAATTATTTAAGGACAAGGGAAGGGAGTTTATAAGTTATGCTTCTTCTCACTCCTTTTTGAATATGTATTATATGTCTCATGTCTTGTGTTTAAGTGTTTTATTTATTTATTTTCTTCTGCTTTGACATTCATATTCAAATTAAATACATCAATCAATCAGTAAATCAATACATAAACCAACATAAAGGTGTAATAACACACCACATACATATTGAAAACATGAGCTAACCAGCACTTTTGTCATTTGTTTTCTGATTCATCTTAAAGTATGTAAGATTTAGCACATTTAATGTCCGAAGCAGATATTTTCTAAGACACTGTAGAACAGTGTATTGTGCCTGTTACTAAATATTTTGTGCGTCTGTAGATCCTATCCATAATGCACATGTACAGAAATCATAAGCTGAGGCATAACATTATTCAAATTGCACTTATTTTTCTGAAGAAATTTCATTTTTTTTCAGGTTACTCACTTCTTTTGCTTGGACAGTTTGTAAATGTAAATATTTTCATAATTTCATGTTCTTTTTTTGCACTAAAACAAACAGAAATATTTAGTGTTGTCATTAATTACAGGTTATTATGTTATTATTTTACTGGTCTGATCCACTTCAGATCACGTTGGACTCAATGTGGCCCCTGAACTAAAATGAGTTTGACACCCTTGATTTAGTTAAAACGAACGTGGTGAGAGGTTGTGGTTCTCCGAGGTAGAAAACGTCACAGTGCTGAAGCGAGACTAAAGACCAGGTCGAAAAGGAGAGACAGGTATAACTAAACACAAACAGACGGAAGGACGGCAACGCTGATCAGACAGGTAGAACTGAGAAGAGTCTGACAGGCACAGATTATACAGCTCCATAAAACATCAGAGGAAACCGACCCACCACATCTATCTGGGCATCACACCACGGTCAGTGTATCTTTTGGTAATTGGATTTTCTTTTCGGAAACAAAAGAAAAACTACTGGTTCACTGATTTTCGCTTTAAAATAGAATAATTAAAATTGAATTTCAAGGCGTTTTTCTTATTCAGCGTCAAAACAGATAAAGCCAATTTAAAAAAACGGACTGATTTTCATTTTGAACAGAACAGAATTTTATTGCCATGTGCACAAGTTAAAACAGGTACATTGGAATTCTTCACTTCATTTTCTCTTTCTAATAACAAAAAACTACCTGACAGAAATGGAAAAACGGACCAAAAATAGCCGTTTTTTTTTTCACTTTCTGAGACCGGATGTTGAAGTTTTCAAGGAAAGAGCACTAATGCCATCGAGGTCACATCTTTACGAACGATGGGTTTGTACGAATCTTTCAGTTCGTATGAAATCTGGGGTTCGTAGACATTTGTGGCGGGAGCATGTCTACGACGTCCAGATTTCATACGAACTGGAAGATTCCTACAAACCCATCGTTCGTAAGAATCTTTGTAACCTAGGCATTAGCGCTCTTTCCTTAAAAATGACAACATCTGGTCTCAGAAAATGAAAAAAAAAAAAAAACCCAAAAAAAACCAAAAAAAAAAAAAAAAAACTCAGCTGTTTTTGGTCCATGTTTCCATTTCTATCAGGTAGTAACTTTCTTTTTTGTTATTAGAAAGAGAAAATGAAAATAAATCCTTTTTTTTTTTTTTTAAATTTGGTTTATCTGTTTTGACACTGAAAAAGAAAATCCAGTTACCAAAAGATACACTGACCATACCACACATAATACCCTGTTAAAGTGTCCATAAAGTTGAATTAATGTAGTTTTCAGAAACATTCCTCTTTTTATTCATATTTATACACATCAGTCATGACCTTTGACCTGGTTCAATGATCACATATCGAGTCCTTGTTACACTTTATCTACCAACAATTGTCATAATTATTTCATGAGAAGTGGTAAAACTATTTTATTCCGACTTTATTTACAACACTGTGTCTGTATTGGCCTAAATGTGGAATAAATGTAGTCTGCCTCAAGTGGACATTCACGGAACTGCAGGTGTTTGCACTTCAACATCAATGAAATCAGTAACATGTGAGGTTTAATAATATTATCCTAAGAGTTATGATTATTTAAATTAGTAGTTTGTACTGATTCTCTCACTCTACTAGTGTTCTGATTGATGACACATGTTCTAAATGTTAACACATTTTAATCCTTTTGTCTCATACGCTTGTGCCTGTGGTTTAATCACTTACTGCCCGAATTTATTCACAATTGTATAAAAAAATTAATTATTTCTGTTGTTGCTGTCAAATAGATGCTAAATTAAGTGGAGATTGTTCATTTTAATTAGTGCCGTCAAACGCTTAAAATTTTAATCAGATTAATCGCAGGGTTGCTGTGGATTAATTTCGATTAATCGCGATTAAATACCATTCCGTTTTAATCTACATTAATCACGTTTGATTTTGAATGAGCAAACAGACTCAAGAAAAAGGGAATATATATGCACTTAACATGTTCATTAAACACCTTCAACAGTTTCAACAAAACAACTTGAAACAACTGTTCCGTTTTTTTTTTGTTTTGTTTTTTTTGTCCTCTTATTTCCATCCAGAGGCTAGCGTGCTGTTTATCGTCTTCCATTTTAATGGGTTGGTTCTGCTGCCTGTCACTACCGGCTCAAATGACCATTTGTTCATGCGCGACATTAACTCTACTGCCCGAAATGTGTTACTAGACACATTAAGAGTCATTCTCTGATGGGTTAATTGCATTAATATATATTTTTAAAATTCTTTTTATTGAAATTAGAAGAATGACAATATAAAAAAAGTCAGACACAGTATCCAATATATGTAATGTCCGAACAAGAACACTACACCTGCATTCACACATACAAAAGGGGGGGGGTACTTACTTAATATTAAAGTAATCTATAAAGGGCTGCCAAACTGAATACAATAACTTTACATTATCTTTTAGTGAAAATTCGATTTTCTCCAAATGTAAGTGTTGCATAATGTCTTTCAACAGAGTCTGATGAGTCGGAAGATTTTTGTTTTTCCAGTTTAACAGAATAAGACGTCTGGACGGTAGTGTTACAAACCTCACAACAACACTGTGTTTAGTACTAAGGTCCACTCCTGATGGTTCCACACCCAACATTATTGTCACTGGGTCTGGAGGGATCTGTCTGTTAAAAATCTTAGACAAAGTCTCTAAAGTTTCAGTCCAATAGGTATTGATGTTGGGGCGTGCCCGAAACGTGTGTGACAGTGAAGCTGAACTCTGGCTGCGTTGTAATTTTGTTATCAGATTAATGATGATGGATTAATTGAATGCGTCAATTTTGACAGCCCTACATTTAAATAAGAGTAACAAGTAATCTGTAATGTATTACAGTTGGGAAGAAACCTGCACAACACTGGGTGGTGATGGGTATGTGTTTACCTTCTCCAGGTCTTGTGTATTTGCAGACAGTAGCGTCTGACCGCTGCTGACCCAGGGACGAGCGAGGATGCTGTACTGTCCGAGTCCAATGTCCTCCAGCCAATCACACACCTGCTCTGTGTTCCACTTGGAAAAAGGCACCTTCAGGTCTCTGCCAATGAACGGATGAACAGTGAAGCGCCTGAAAGCACCCCCAGGACTTACAGTATGTATGTTATTCGCTCTGGGTTTATATACCGAGTGTTCCCTGATCGGGCCAGACGTGGTCCTGCTGTAGCTCTGAAGCCCCCCCTCTTAAACTCCCCCAGGTCTGAGTCATGAACCTGGACCGGGCTTCCCGACTGACTACGACGGATCCTATCGGACAGCAGAGACCCCCGTGGGTTTGTGTACTTGTCAACCATGTGCAGCGGACAGTGTGTACTGTACATTCTGTACTTACTTCCCCCACAGCTTCTTAATGCCTCTGTGACTTTTCCGGTTCTCTGGCGATACGGGGGACTGTTGTCCAGAGTCCACCCCCGAGGACAGAGGGGACTGGTCTGACAGGATGCACTCCTCAAGCTTCTCTGGACGTCCTACAAGGAAGGAAATCACACCAATTACAGCGCTCTGCAATTTCTTAGAAAATATCTGCTTCAG
The DNA here is from genome assembly GCA_037367295.1 of Apogon hyalosoma. Taxonomy (NCBI): domain Eukaryota; kingdom Metazoa; phylum Chordata; class Actinopteri; order Kurtiformes; family Apogonidae; genus Apogon; species Apogon hyalosoma. The sequence continues at coordinate 582,884 of JAPQRP010000025.1, read as the reverse complement.
GCATCAAATGTGTTAAATCTTACATACTTTAATAAGATGAATCAGAAAACAAATGACAAACGTGCTGTTTAGCTCATGTTTTCAATATATATGATGGTGTGATATTACACGTATACGTTGGTTTATGTACATTTATACAATGGATTTATAAATGTTCCACTGGATAGAACCTGTAAAGCAGTGGTTCCCAACCTTTTTTTGGCTCGTGATCCCATTTTAACATCCCACATTTCTGGTGACCCAGACATTCAAAACAAGACCTTTTTTTTTTTTTTTTTTTTTTTTTTTGAAAAAATTAAATTTTTTTTGTTAA
>JAPQRP010000025.1:510644-525111 GCA_037367295.1 Apogon hyalosoma | reverse complement strand
ATGGTATGGTATGGTATGGTATGGTATGGTATGGTAAAATGGTCATCTCACCATGGGGACACAGCTGACACAGTTCTTATTCTATGAAGGAGGACTGACTTATCTGCCATCGCTGCCTCTAGCTGCCCCTCCATCTACATGTCCTGCCATCCTTGTTTCCTGCCCCATCGTACTCCACCCCTTCAGCCCTCGCCCGTCCTCCCTCCTGTCACCCTTCTCTGCCTGGTGCTCATCCCTTTCCTGTCATCTCTCCTTCAAGCTTCTCATCCTACTGTCATGCTGTCATGCTAGCTTACAGACAAATAGACATCAACATGTGGAAATCAAGGGGAAGGGCGGTGATGTAATCTAGAATCGCCTTGGGAGAATAAGCACCCCCCCTAACAGAGCAGCTTAACGCTCATCTACATCAGCACAGAGTTTCACAAACACAACTCATCATGACGGCTGACGATAACAATCTGCATAAGTCATTGTCAGCCGCGTTTAAGGCTGCAACGATACAAGATTTTCATGATATGTTCACCTTCTCAGAAAATATCATGGTTTCAAGGGCTCATAGTAATGTTACTATAAATGGTAGTTCATTTTTAATCAATAATAGTCATATTTTCATGTTGATTATATAACTATACTTATTTTGAATCAGGTTTGGTGAAAATTGTGAAACTTTGTTCCACATCTTACAAAGTATTTCTCACGGTCCAATCATAAGGAATTTAAAACCCCAAATAATCAACCATTAACGCAATATTCAAAGACTTTCAAAGTACATTTGATATGTAATGACTACATATTCAATTTCAGACCTGACTGTCCTTTGGCTAACAAATAACACTTAACCCATAAAGCCCCAAACATCCACAGTCAACCTACACCATCTACCAGTCTAAACTGTTTAATACTTGTTGATCCATTAATCCTAACAATACATGTTAATAATTGGTGTAAAATGCAGCTTATCATCATAGTCATCAGATATGACCCGTTTGGACGTTCAGAGGCTCCATAGTTACCATGGCAACACCGTCATCTTCCACAACAGTTTAATAAATGACAGTGGTTGCAGACCAGTGGTTCCCAACCTTTTTTCCTCGTGACCCCGTTTTAACATCACAAATTTCTGGCAACCCCAGACATTCAAAACAGAGACATTTTTCTGTTGGAGATGTCTTGGTGGGGTCAGGCGGGTGAACAAATCTGTCCGTTCTCTGTTCGGTCTGGTTTGCTGAATGTGACTGTGTCTGGGCAGGTTGAAGCGTAGTAACGCATGTGGTCACATGATCGGTTCAATAAAGATATGCCTTCTCAGATATTAGCTATATCCTGAATTTTATTTGAACTTGATTTATTAGGAAATGTGTGAGGTGTTTTAATTATAATGAAATATATAGAGCTTTTTTTTAATAGTAATTTTCTCCCTTTTTTTTTTATCAATTACTAGAAATTTCGGGAGACCCCATTTGAATTTCACTTGACCCCACAAGGGGTCGTGACCCCAAAGTTGAAAAACACTGTTGTAGACACATGGTTTATGTTTAGTTAATTTTAGATTTGACTGAAAAAGTCATTTTTTTCTTCAGTTTTCTCTGTTTTAATATAATCATCAATTTTACTCTGAGTCTTTATGAACATCTACATGATCAGTAAATTAAATGTAGGAAAATACCTGATTTTCACTGAAAAAACACAAAATACAGAGGAGAATATTATAATAAATGGTGATAAATCACTTAAGGATGGTTAAATATAAAGAAACATTCATTTCTGAGCTGACACAAAAGTAACACTGGGTTTTAATGGGTCAGTATATCAAAATCATTGATAGATTCTTCCAACCTAAAACAAACTCTTTCCCTTCAGGCATTGCTAAAAGAAATCTTAAAAAAAAAAAAATCAGAGTCAAAATACTAAGAAGAACATACTGTTAGTACAGCTGTGGACTCATGAAGCTTTTGTCACTGTAAGCGAAAGTGTGTGTTCCCATGTGAACGGATACAGATGTGTGTTTGGGAAGAGCCCAGTGACTTTCCTGTTAATAATTAAAACAGCTCCATATTGTTGAGGCGAAGGGTGACGGCACCATTCACAGTGTGACAGACAGACTCTGTTCAGCAACACTGGGACAGCAACTGACCTCACCGGGACAACAACGCCTTTGTGTTTATGCTGTGTGTGTATTTAAGAAAGGCTGAGTGTGTTTAAGTGGGGAAATCATGGGTTTTACACAACTCTAAGTGTACCACCATGAGAACATATATGAAGGTTATTGTGTGATTCAGTACATAACTGAACAGACACACAAACAACAGACAACAATACTGTCCACTGTCTGCAACCCTGCACCACTTCTGTATCTGTCAAAAGTGCAGAAAATATAGTAATATATAAACTTGCTCTTTCTGTTCTTTTCCCACACCTAATATTTCTTCATCATTTCTGTTTAGAATTTCAATCTGTCTCTTCAGCTTTTCAGGATGCAGGTGACAGAATACTGTAAATATTAATAGACAGTCTCAAACTCAAACCAGCTGCAAATAACGTCACCTCATTTTCTGTTCTCTAGTTTTAGTAAAAATATCATGTAACGCATATAGCTCTTCTATATCAACAGCCAAACTGACTGTCAGACATAAACATAATTGTGTTCTGCATATAACTTCTCCATCTCCTAAGGATAATACTGAAACCATTTCATAATGTTTAATTTTATTTAGGCTTATTAGCCCTTAGACATTGTTTACAAAACAACAAAAAACATATATATGTTAAATGCAAATTATTTGATACTTGTATTTCACAACTAATAGAACAAAATCCATTACTTTACTCCCTTACGGGTCCGCGCCTGTTTTGGCCGTTTTTGCTTACTTTTGATTTTGCCTTTACATACTATATAAAAAAATGTTTACGATACCCATGTTTGTTTGTTTTTTTTCCAGCACAACTTTATCTATATCATCTGCTTATTATTTTTTCATTTTAACCTACTTTATCAACATAAAAGGCCAAAAAACACACAAAATTTATTGCATAAATAACACAGATGCTTAACAAACCTTTTTAAAAATTTTAAAAGCAAATATTGGTTCCAAATATTAGGTATATAAAATTAAAATTGTAATAAATTAAAATTATACTCAAATATTTGACATAAAAGCATATCTTTACACAGGCGTTTTCTCACCCCCCTGCTCCTCCCAGATTCCGCATCCAGTTCAGGTGGGGGTCATTATCACCCTTACCTGTACTGCTAATGCAGTGGAATCTGCAGATTTGGCTAGTTTTTTCCATTTAGAAAAAGGACAAAAATGACGAAGATATGGTTAGAAATATAACGTCTGCTCCACTTCATTTTCATACTTTTATTCACGTTTGTTTGCTCCAGTTTTAAAACCTCAAATCTCCAGTTGTATTTGCTCTATCAACATCAAATAAAAAGTGAGAGAGTGTTTCAAGCCTGCACTTTCAAATGCAATTAATAATCAGTAAATGTGTGTGATGGTTAAGTGGAAACTAACCGTTACATCAGCTATTTCAGTCTTCTTTTTCACTTAATGTCTATAAAAAGCTGAATAATGTCAGCACTACCGCTCAAGGTTAAGTTGTGTTATGTGAATGGTTTGGCTCTTCATTCATTTTTTTGGACACACCTTTTACAGACAGATAAGAACAGATCTACTCCTGACAAACTAGTTTGTCCAACATGTCATGTGCGTGACCTGTTTCTTGCAGCAACACCCTCCTCTGTGTTGACAACTGACTCCTGAGTCAAACAGGAAACTGGTACTCTGCACAGTCTTGCTGTTGTTTTAGCCACACACCGCTTCATTGAGCGTAAAACATGTATTCATCAGGTGCTGACAGGACTTACAAATAAGCTGACAGTTAACAGTATCTACAAGTATGGTGTCATGGTTTCTCTGTCTTAGCTGTCTTGCCAGTATTTCTGAGAAACATCCATGCTTTAGCTATCTTTCCACAATAACAATACTAATATTTTATGTGTATTTTTAAGAAGTGGGTCCGATCAAGTGAAAGTGAACATCAATATGAAAAAGTACATTTCCACACATCATTTACAAAGGTTTTTCCATTAAATCACAAATGTGATAATTTGTTAATTTATTATCATGAGATGGCGCAAGAAGTCATTCCATAAACATGGTGACGAACGTAAATATCGTGTTGATTTACAGATATATTCATTATTATTTTTCCTAGTGTGTCCACACATACTGTGCCACATTTCTTTTAAAACTCTTCTTCGCTTGTAACATCATTTTTTTCTTTTTATTATTCACGTGACTCTAGTTGTGGAAAAAGGTCTTTCCATTGCAGTTTTGCGTGATATACCATTTGCGATATGCTTGAAACTCACCTCTTGCCAGCGCAAATACTTTTAAAAGAAAAACAAGAGTTTTGGCAAATTTGAGTTTATCCATTAGGTAAACTTTTATGCAAAAGTTATATTTGCACAATTTGAGGGTCAATGGAGAACAGACTATTTTCTCACATGCATAGGGTAAATTGCGTTTAGACATCAGCAAACTGAAAAAAACAGACAGCTTTGTTTCTTCCTCTTCAGGGTTTTCTGGTAGTTGGTGAATAAATGGTTTCTGGTTTGCAGTTTCTAATTCTTTGTCACATGCAGCATCACTTTCCCTTTATTTATTCCAAACCAGATTTTCTTATTCCAACATTTCAGAAATTCATTGACATTTGTTAAATATAGAAAGACAACTGGTGCTAAATTAACAACTCAGAGATCCCAAAAGCTTCAACTGCAAACCTCAATCTGAATCCAACACAGTGGGCTCCTCGGTCCACAGTAAACAGGTCAAACATGTTTAATGGTTGACACAACAGTTTAGTGACAGAAGTGGCCAGCACCCTCCCAGAGACGCCATAAACAAACACCTCCTGCCCCCGGCTTCCTGCTGAGAGTGGGATAAGCTGCAAACTTAAGAAATCCTCAAATCCAACACCTTGTCCAAGCACATTTCATTTAAGAAATTAACACTAAAGCTGGTAAAGCTAATCAAACAATGGTTGTAGCAAACTTCACAGAGATGGAGTGACTCCTACATACTACTACGACTACTGTATTTTCTATTTCCTTTGATTAATTAATAACTCAATTAGTTTTTGCTAGTCTATAAACCACAAATTACTTAAGTTATACACCTTCAAGTTTACAATAGTTTTTGTAGGGCTTCTGCCTGCACATCTTTGCTTTCAAGTCTGAAAACTGCCTACTGTGGGACAGCGAAAGGGAGGGAAAAAAGTACACACCTACCAAATGAGGTCATGTGACACCTCATGTAAGCATTGGTGGTTCAGTGGTAGAATTCTCGCCTGCCACGCGGGAGGCCCGGGTTCGATTCCCGGCCAATGCAATATGCCTTTAATTACAGTAAAATATAAAACAAAATGTTGATCCTTAAAACTCATGATGTTCTGTAACTGCACTCTTGCTCTCTTTTAAACATAAGCTATTTATACTCACTGTATTACTTGAGCTTTTAAAAGTAAAGTAAAGCCTCCACTATGACAGGTGGTCGATATGCACTCTCTCAGCTTGTTAACCTACTCCAGGGGTGGCCAACCCAGGTCCTGGATAGCCTCTATCCTGCATGTTTTAGATGTATCCCTCTTCCAACACACCTGGTTCAAATGATCAACCTATCATCAAGCTCTGCAGAAGCCTGACAACGACCAGTGAGCTGGAAGAGGGAAACATCTAAAACATGCAGAACAGTGGCTCTCCAGGACCAGGGTTGGCCACCCCTGACCTACACCATCCCAGACCACCATTTTTTTTTTTTTTTTTTTTACACACATACACATTGTTCTGGAATAAAGGTGAAATATTCCCAGAACAGAAGTGCTGTGTAAAAGGGGCAAGTAAAACAAACGGAAAACAAGCACTCCCCTACCCTAGGAGGTCATGTGATCCCTCATACAAGCATTGGTGGTTCAGTGGTAGAATTCTCGCCTGCCACGCGGGAGGCCCGGGTTCGATTCCCGGCCAATGCAGCTACTTCTTTAGCTTTGCACTAGAGTTTTCTGGTCTGGAAATTGTGCTTGGGAGCTGGGGAAGGACAAGGGAGCATATTATGTGCGTCTCAGTTAACCCCTAGGCCAGGATGTAACACTACGTCATCATATGCAATCGTGAATAAAAATGATGATTCTGTCATGGGTCAGAGACTGAGAAGTCACTCAGTCACATGTTTGACGATCTTGCATACCATTACAACGCTGCACATATAGAGAAGGCCCAATACCAAAGACGTAAGCGTAATGAAAGGAGATGATGATGCTCAAAGTTAACAGATCCTGAGCCTCTTCCAACGGCAGGAGAGTATTTGAGAAACAAAAAATGTAAACAAATATCAGCTTCTGACTGTTCCTTTGCTGTCCCCACCAACTGAGGCCCATAATGGACCTGTGAAAACCAGAAGGAGGATCTTTGGACCATAAGTGCTGGCCAACCCCTATGAAGACAGCCACTGACACCCTGTTCAACAAGCACCATGCCCACAAGGACATGCTCACATTCGCTGACAATGAGTACGCTTCTCTTGTCGACAATTCTTAAAATCCCAACACTATGTTCCATTCAACCACCAAATAACATATTACACAATATGTAAAACACCTCAGCAAATTTTAAAATGCAAATACTTCTTTATGCACACCCTCAGAAAAGCTACAAGAGACCCAGCAACTCTGATATTCTGTGACAAAGGGGAGTGACACAGTTATTGTGCCAGTCATACTGTTGCTATAGTTAATCCACCTCTACCTGTTCAAATCCTATCCACACAAATAACTGAAAAATCCATTGAGAACACTGTGCAGAGTACGACGGAAAAAGGAGCATCGACAGCAACCAGTACAGAAGAAGGTAGACAAAAACTTGCTTCCTGTGGCCAGCCCAAGTCACTGTATGAAAATGATGGTTCTTTGATTTTTTTTTTGTTTGTTTGTTTGTTTGTTTTTACCTGCAAGGTCCCATCCAATAGTTTTAATGTCCAACAAAAGTGTTAAAACTTGGGAGTACTGAAGGTCTGACAACTGAAAGATGCCATTTAATGACTTTGCAGACACAGGGTTCTTTCAGTGTGAACTTGATGCCACAATGAAGAAGGTGGAGGACCGAGGAGAAAAAGGGATGACTCTCAGAGCACAGGTCGCAAGTGCAAGCTCTGCTGAATGGAACCGAAACAAGGCCCAAACAATCCTCATATCCACAAAGCTTCCCTGGGGTAGTAGGGAAGTACATTTACTGCCCAGTTAAAGTTTTCTTACTCTTTACAAAGATCACGGCATGGAGAAAGACATGACCTGGAAAGACTTCCAGGAGTCTCTGTTGTATGACAAGGGAAAACTGTGATGGAAACATGAAAAGGGCAAGTGAGTAGGTGGGAGTTTGTGTAGTTTGACAGTTAAGGGCTGTTGAAGATTGTAAAATTGCAGCCATTTATGTAAATAAACTTCAGTAAGTCTTCCATGATTATTCCTGTCCCAAAAAAAACCCTATATGCACCCTGAGTGACTACAGACCAGTGGTGCTGACATCAGTGGCACCTAGAAAAGCTACTTTTTAAGGATAGGTGTTCGATCTTTTCAGTGATTTTTGTGTTTTTACACATGTTGTCGTCTTGTTAAACCCGTTAAGCCCTGGGCCATTTGTTTCCAGTGGGAATCATTCCAACGTAACATCAAACAATGGATTAGCCGATAGCAGAGGCTTCATTCATTTTAACTAAGTCATGATGGAAAACAGCAAAGGTAAAACAAAATTCATAATGTGACCTTTATTTTTACTCTTCTTTGTCTCGTTCTGTGAGTTTTCGTGGAAGCAAAATAACATTTATACTGTTGGACCTACTTAGTGTTAGCTTAGTGCTGCAAAGCTTGTCAGATTGGTCTCTTGTTTTATAAAATTATTAGTGACATACACTGGTCTCAGATTGTTAGTTTGTTTTAGATAATTGTTTATTTATGTACTTGTTTGGATTGTGTTCTTTTTGTCTGACAATAGGTTTAGTTGATTTTTAGCTGATGTTCTTTTGGTTATGTGGGTGTATAGAATGTGTATATTGCTACATGCATCATGTAGCATTACTATGGCAACACACACAGAACTGTGGCTGCCTCAAGTACTGGAGAAAACTGGACTTAAGAGGCTACGTCTTTTACATAATTTGTCATGTTCGAATGCACTTACGAATACAACCAAGGTTCATCTTCCCTATGTGTTACTGTTCATTCTGCAGCTAAAAAAATCAAGTTTGTTGTAAAAATATAAGTAGTAAGTACATATATTTGTGTTATAATGTGGAGATTAAAAAGAAATGTTGGTAAAATAGATACTGAAAGCTCTAATGAACTACAGTCAATATTTGTGTTATTCTATGTTGTATGTTCGGTGGTCACTAACTGAATGCAAATAACCATATCATGAGATCTTTTCCATGTGCTGCACCTGGATGAGGGAACACAAAACAAAGCAGTGAGCCAGCTGCCTTCCATAAACCTCGCTCCTTCTACGACCTCCAGCTCCAACTCATCTACACAGAGATCCCCTGTGATACAAAGAGATAGAGACAGGAGGGCGAATGGTGGAGCAGAGGGAGGATATGAACGAAGACGACTGAGGTAGAAGGTCGCGGGTGTATATTTATGTGTTCGTCTGCCCACAGCTGACAGCACGCATCCATCCAGAGGCTTTCTGTCCACAAGCCCACTGTCTGTGCCGCTATCAGCTTCATCATTAGCACCATCAGGATCATCATCAAGGCCTTGGTGTGTTACTGCCGCTCAGCTCCCACTGCTCTGCACATCAGCAAGCTGAGAGACTTTGAGAAAGCGACCAGGGCATGAGCAATAATAAACAACTTTTTTATTGTGCTCGTCTACTGCATATCCCACTGTTACTCTTATTTGCTGAGTTTTATCTCTGTCAACAGAGGCCTGGACCTACGCTAGTTTTTCTTTCATTCATTCTTCCCCCTCTGATTCGAAACAATATCAGAACAGAAACCAATTGATTTATGCTTCACATTTTCCTACCACAACCAAAGTTCAGACAGCCGACACAAACATCACACATTCAGGCAACAATGAGACTACTAGGAAGTCTACTTTGAGTTAGTACTGCAACAAAACCCACTGTAGTTACATAATCCATGTATCAACCATTTTTTCGATATTCATTTGAGAATCCACAATCGGAAAACGAAAAAATGACTTATTTCATTATTCATGTACAAATCAAAAAACGAGTTTTTCATTCTTTCAACTGTACGCACATATTAAAAATTAGAAATAAGCAAATGGACCAAATGTGGGGTTTCATGTTGACATTTTTGATATCATGTATCAACATGTATCAACCGTTTTTTTGATATTTTTGATATAACTTCCGGGTCGTACCACATCAGATATCAAAAATGTCAACATGAAACCTGACATTTGGTCCATTTGCTTATTTCCAATTTTTAATTTGTGTGTACAATCGAAAGAATGAAAAACAACTCATTTTTTGATTTGTACATGAATAATAAAATTAGCAATTTTTTCGTTTTCCAATTGTGGATTCTCAATTGAATATGAAAACAAAGAATGATACACGGATTATACATAAATGTGGTGCAGACTGAACATTGATGCTTCACAGCAAGAGGGTCCTGGGTTTGGTTCCACTCTCAGTCGGCACAGGCGTTTGTGTGTGGAGTCTGCAGCTTATTCCCATGTCTGCGTGCCTGCTCCACCACTGTCCAAAGACATGCACCTTAATAAGGTTAATCAGTAAATTGAAATCACACATAGGTGTGAATGTAAGACAGAATATTTGTTTGCCTGTATATCTTCACAATGCACATCCCAACAAATTTCCAAAAATATTATTACTCCTAAATATTCAATATGCAAAAAAGAGCAGTGTAAAGTTGGCAGAATAACAATGTGATAAATCAGAAGTTTTTAGCCAAGACAATATACTAGCCTAAAATGTAAAATAATGATTAGTGGTACCAGTTAAATGAAGTATTCTTGAAGTCATTTAATTCACTCATTCCTGCTGTTGTGTACTGCACTCATGGTTCGCTTCAGTTACCGACGCATTCTCACTGGAACTACTTGCCTTTAAAGATAACAACAATTCTTCGCAATTTTCACTTAATCCTGCAATTTCAGTAAAAAAAAAACATTGCAACATTTAGCACATTTTCTTTTTGGAAAAGCACATGGGGCAGTGAATGTGTAGTGTGTGTTCTGCAGCAGAGATTATGGCCAGGTGTATGTTACAACACTAATGATAGGTGGACCGGTAGAAGTGGTCTGAGCCCTGTCACATTTCAGGTGTGCACACCTGCACCACTCTGCAACAGGCTCCACTGGGTGGAATGGAGCCACTCAAATGCTATTAATCACAGCTATGCATCTCCTGCTGTGACATGTCTGAATGAAAAAAATCATGTTCTCAGGATTAAAGGTGTTTTGTTTGACTAACGGCAGACACTGTGTCATTTTGACTATTTATGTTTACCCGACAATGTGTGACACATCTAATAAAGACAGTTTACATGACTATAAAAACTGTTGCCCAGATTTCCTTTTCTTATTTGTCAGACAGATGGAAAAAGAGTTGATTCTTTGACCTTGACATGTTTCAGCTATAGCTTGTAGCCTTCCTCAGAAGGGCCACTTGTTGTTTCTGTGACATGTCATTGTCATCAGAGTTAAATCCAACTCTCTAAGAGTTAAACTGACACTGTTTTTTACTGTGTAACCTAACATCCTAACCCAAACCCTAAGTGCCTGATATTTGATGCGGCGTGATCATACTTGCGGAAAGCTTATAATGCGTACAGTTAACATGGAAATTAACGCCAAGTAAAAGTGGCGTGTATATTTACGCAATTTCATGATATCACATTGTAATAGGGCTAAAATGAAACCGCTGGAAAGAAGAGTTGTGAGACTGAACGAAGCGTTGAAACAACTAGAACATAATGTTGGAGAGGGCTAATTCTGAGAGAATTCCGTGAAACAGCATTTGAACACCTCAGCTTCTTTCTGTTCAGATGACTACACAAAGCTTAGTATCTGCTTTGTCAAGACTGTAAGAGGCACTACTTTTATATGCAGAGATTATTTCTCTATAAGTTTGTCCTCAGGCTTATTGCCAACGCCACACACAGACACAGAGGAGAAACAGCTATAAAAAGTATCATCTTAAAACTACGTCTGTGGGCTTAGATTATCTTTTCTAGTGTATGACTGTGGGTAGTGTGTGATCTGTGAACCGTGGCTGATGCATGGCTGCTGGGTGTGCAGGAATATATAGTTTAGTGTGACTCCCAGCACTGCACTCATCTGTACTGCTTCGTGTTGACTTGTTCTGCTCTTTATTGTCCTACTTGGTCCTGCTAAAGTGATTCAGCTCTGTTTGACTCAGCTGAGTCGTCTCAAGGAAACACAGCACTGTTCTCTGGTCCCTTTTACAATATCTGATTGTGGTCTCATTAACTGGGCTCTGTGTTATTCTGTCAGTTAGTCCAGTTGACTTCTGCTCCCATTTCTGCTGTAATCCATTTTGCCCTCAGAGTAAGGGTAATGAGCCATAACATGGAACATCACATGACTTCCAGTTGATGATCATCAGGAGAGCAACAAATAGAAATATGATCATTCAAACATCATTTTCACATTTATCAGCGTGAGAGTTTAATCAAAATTAGGGATGGGAATCGATAAGAATGTAACGATTCTGATTCCATTATCGATTTTGCTTATCAATCCAATTCCTTATCAGTTCTCATTGGGCGAGGGAATAAAAGAGTGCAAACGGGTGTGTTTCCATCAACTGTCTTTTATATTTCCATCTCTGCACAGAAAATATAATATATACAGTATGCACAAAGAATAATAACAGATGACGCTTGGGGGGGGGGTTTGCTAATTCCTCTATATCTCCCATTGTTGTGCACCTCATTTCCTTTTCCCTACCTTCGGAAACTTTTATTTGAGGGGGCAGGACGTTTGTTGCCCCCACCAGAACCGGGTCTGGATGACGCCCTGGTGTTTGCTCTGCCACTAGATTCACAAGCGTCACTAAGTAGAGTATCAAAAACGTGACATTCCTGCAAATGAACTGCATGCTGTGTGGACAAATGTTTGAGCATATTGGAGGGATTTTCCCCCCTTTGAAGAAATGGAAGCTTTGCAAGTGTTACAAGTGGCCCTGGTGTTATCTTTTCGCGTGAATTATAGCCATACTTTGGAGCATTTCTGCATCGACGCCATGCTGGCTACATTCTATACCAAAACAATGCAGTGTACATGTGACGTCATCATGCATGCGCAACGAAGGTGGAATTGATAAGCGGAATCATTAAGCAGGCAGGCAAATGATTCCAAGGGACTGAGCTACTGGGCTCCGGTTCTCAAAAAGAACCGGTTCTCGATTCCCATCCCTAATCAAAATACACTTCTGTAAAACCTACGGCCTACATAAACAGAAAACAATGGGACAGTGAATACCTGAATTGTTGGTGTCTGAGAAAACATGCAATGACTTCTTGATGAATCAACACACACACACACAATCAGCTGCACAACCTTTCACCTGCAGCAACAGCCTGAGTCTACAGGAAAGCCACTGTATCAGTATAGACGCTCTGGCAGCTACCCAGTACTACCACATTGTTGAAATGCAAGTTGTCAAGCAGTCGGACTAATACTAATCAGGAGCTCAATAACTAATCCAAGGGCAAGTAACATCAACAGATTAAAGCTGGATTTCGATTAGGGATGGGTATCGAAACCCGGTACTAAACAGGTCCTGGGGCCAAGTAATTAAAGACCGGTGTATTGATAAGCTCTGACATTATCGGTTTTCCTAATGGTACTGGGGAAAGGAAAACAGTGAATAGATTTCCTATGTAATACAACAGAAGGACAGTGTCGACCAAACTAACTCTGTTTCTTAATAATATGTTCCAGATGTATTTCTCTGATTTTGAGATCTGGGACTGAGAAACGTCACTCCCTGACACAGCAACAAGTCTAACATGTTTGGGTGGAAACATGAGCAATCCATGTCAAAACCTAATTACTCAGTACATTCACATGCACAGCTTAGTCGAACTACAGCCTGCAGGCACGGGAGTGGGTTTACATGACACTTTAAAAAAACTGAATTATTGCATTAGTTCAATCAAACCTAGACTTTGGAAGTAAATATAAGCATGTTAGGTTAAGTGAAATCAAATTTTTAAAGCAGTTTTTGTAGGGCCTTCTGCCTGCATACCTTTGTCTACAAGTCTGGGAACTGCCTACTATGAAGAACAGTGAAAGGGAGGGAAAAAGAGTACACCGCTACCCGAGGAGGTCATGTGACTCTTCATGTAAGCATTGGTGGTTCAGTGGTAGAATTCTCGCCTGCCACGCGGGAGGCCCGGGTTCGATTCCCGGCCAATGCAGCTACTTGTTTAATCACATGGAATAAAAGGTTAATATGTAAAACTGATAATTATGTTTTACAACTGCTCTCTTGTTCTCCTTTAAACATAACCTATTTACACACATATTCATAGCATTACTAGAACTTGCTCACTCTGTTTAGTTTTAAAAGTTGTGGACAAATTGTAATCATGGGTGTTTTTGTGACTAACTCTTGAATAAAAAGATTGACAACAGAAGTGCTGTGTAAAAAGGGCAAGTGAAACAAAGGGAAAATAAGGAAATGCCTGGCCGCGGAGGTCATTAGTTTACTCATAGAAGCATTGGTGGTTCAGTGGTAGAATTCTCGCCTGCCACGCGGGAGGCCTGGGTTCGATTCCCGGCCAATGCAGTTGCTTCTTTAATCACAGTGAAATATGATAGAATGTGTTGATGCATAAACTTGATAATAACGCTCTGTAGCAGATGTGCAGAACACCTCATCATGTTCCAGTCCAACTAGTCTGTTTACGTACAGGATTAAATTCACTTTGACATCATTTAAATGCCACAGTTTACCTGGGTATTATTAATGACCATGTCCATTCCATTATAGCCAACGTTTATCCACCTTACTTTGCTAATTTATCTATAAACCAGGAATTACTTCAGTTGTACACATTTCACAACAGTATTAGCAGAAGCTACTGCTAATACTGACCAAGCTTCTTAGCATCCTTTACAGCATGATGATATTGACAGTATGCGACACAGGCGAGAATCTATGGTTGCGTTGATATGTTTATTTACTGTACACAGCCTACGCTCATTTTTAACTTCCCCCCTGGTCTAGCCCATACGCAGAACACCTCGTCATGTTCCAGTCCAACTGGTCTTTTTACATCCAGGAACAGAGTTAAATTCAAAGGAGTGCAACTACAGAACTTCATGGAAAAAAATGTATTTGATATTTTAACTAAAGGTGATGCATTGGCCGGGAATCGAACCC
>JAPQRP010000025.1:490136-503772 GCA_037367295.1 Apogon hyalosoma | reverse complement strand
GCAACTACAGAACTTCATGGAAAAAAATGTATTTGATATTTTAACTAAAGGTGATGCATTGGCCGGGAATCGAACCCAGGCCTCCCGCGTGGCAGGCGAGAATTCTACCACTGAACCACCAATGCTTGCATGAAGAGCTTCCTGCCTTCTTCGGGTAGCAGTGTGCTTTTTTTTTTTTCCCCTCTATTTCACTGTCCCACAGTAGGCGGTTTCCAGACTTGTAGGCAAAGGAATGCAGGCAGTGGCCCTACAAAAACTGTTGAAGGCCTACAACTTAAGTTATTTCTGGTTTATAGCATAATGAACTAATTAAAATAATTAGCTGATTTAGTGATTAGTCAATCAAAAGAAACAGCATAAATCCATCTCTGTGACTTTGCTACAACTGTAGTTTGACTGAACTGTATGTAACTATGATGTAAATGTTCTGATCATCAGCCTAACTGGTAAAATTTCCAGCTAACATGTTTACATGCACTTCTAAAGTGAATGCAATAATAAGTTTTTAAAGCGTATGTATGACCAAAATACATAGAAAAACTACCTTTTAGAAAATATCAGAACTATATATGTATGTGTAACCTCAGTGTCTGGGGACTAGGCCTCTGTTAACATAAATTTCTTAAATGACATGTAGCTCTCAACCATTTGGATTTAATTTTTTTTTCTAAATTATGGTGAGGGATGTAATAATTGCTGACATCAAAAAAACAGGATGCACACAAATACACAGAGAAGGATGTAAATGTACTCTGGGAAAGACAAACAGTGGTTGAATGAGAGCGATAAGGAGGAAAAGCCAAGGCGAAGAGAAGACAAACTACAAAGAGCCAGTGTTAAAAAGATTTCACCCACGAGGCAAACAGCACAACTGATATAAGCTGACAGTGAGCAGATTGATGTACGACACTTAGACTCTAGGATATTATCTTAGCTTATTACTAATCATGAAGCTGACTCGCTGTAATCAAAAGAGGATGGAGACACACAGCTGGGCTGGATGTCATTGGAACACACTCATATTCCCTAGTGTCAGTGCAGCTACTCATTAAGTCAGTAAAAAAAGCTGCTCAGAGACTCTTCAAAACACAATGTTGTGACAGTTAATTTAGCACAGATCTCAGTTTTTATTGTACCAACGCTTCCCAAAGGCAGAGCAGCTTTGAAGGCTGAAATTAAACCCTGAATCCACTCAAACAATATGGGATCACTTACACTCTGAAAGTGTGTGAAGCTCTTGGTCAAGGGCTTTATGGAAGTCACCACACACAAAAACTGAAATATCCAATGATGGAGTTGTCTCAAAGGCATCAATCATTTTAGTGGCGACAATCTATTTAAACTTGCTTTACTTGGATTAGGCTTGAAGGACTGTTTTTTTCTAAATTGGAAAAAACATTTTTAGCTCAGAGGCCAGTGTTCTCAGCATTTGATTACTGAAGTAAATAGATGTGCCAGTAAACACCCAACAACTTATACCTATTCATTCTTAAATCTGAAACACAAAATCAATTCATGACAATACATCACAGAGTCCTGAGGTGTCCCTGGAAAGCCCGTGTTTTGATTAAAAAGAAATGATTGTGTGATATAAATTGTTCCCACACGTTGATTAATTCATGGTTGCTGCTCTGAACTGCCAACATTGAAGAGACGTTCACAGATTTTAACTTCCTGGATCAATAACTCATAAGTGAAACTTTGTTAAAACACCATGTCTCTGTCCAGCAGCAGTAAAATAAGTAAACTGCAACCAAATTTTCATCAAAATGATCCCAGTTTGACAAATGATTTTATTCTACATCTACAAAGTGCAACACCCAGAGAAGAGACTAGGGCTGCACGATTTTGGCCAAAAATAAAATCCTGAGTTTTTCCCTCTAAATACGCAATTTTTTATTTAGATTTTTGGGTAAAACCACAAAAGACAATAGAAGTCGTCATGTTGTTTTCGTGTGCAGTCTGCAATGCAAGGCACTGCTCCCTACCTCAAATCTGTTGGAGATGGAGTTATTATGCTATTTCCTTTGACTGACTAATCAGTAAATCTATTAGATTTTGCCCGTCTATAAACCAGAAATAAGTGAAGTTGTGCGCCTTAAAGTTTACAACAGTTTTTGTAGGTCCTCTGCCTGCATGGCTTTACCTACAAGTCTGGAAACTGCTTACTGTGGAACAGTGAAAGGGAGGGGTGAAAGGGAGGAGGGGAAAGGACACCCCTATCCAATGAGGTCATGTGACCTGTTGTGTAAGCATTGGTGGTTCAGTGGTAGAATTCTCGCCTGCCACGCGGGAGGCCCGGGTTCGATTCCCGGCCAATGCAATAGCTCTTTTAGTTCAAGTAAAACATGAACTAATTATTTTCCATGAAGTTCTGTAGCTGCACTCCTGCTCTCCTTCAAATTTAACTCTACTCCTGCATGTAAACAGACTGGTTTGACTGGAACATGACGAGGTGTTGTGCACATGGGCTACACCTCTGCACCAAATCCTGAAAGTTGAGCATCTCATGTCCCCTAAACCCCCATGCATGTAGACTAGGACAAAGACAGCAGTCCAATTAAACAGCTTAGTTGAGCTACAGTCATAGCTCAACTAAGCTTAAGTTGTACATGTCCAAGTTTACAACTGTTTTAGGGCTTTCTGCCTGCGTGCCTTTGCCTATAAGTCCTGAAACCACCTACTGTAGGAAACAGTGAAACAGAGAGAAAAAAAAAAGTACACCGCTAACCGAGGAGGTCATGTGACCACACACTCAAGCATTGGTGGTTCAGTGGTAGAATTCTCGCCTGCCACGCGGGAGGCCCGGGTTCGATTCCCGGCCAATGCAATAACAACTTTTGTTAAAGTAAAATATGAAATCGTTTTGTTTCAGGAAGTTCTATTGTTGCACTCCTGCTCCCCTTTAAATTTAACTCTACTCCTGCAGACTGGTTACACCAGAACATGATGAGGTGATCTGTGCATAGGCTAGACCTCTGCATCAAATCCTGGCCTGGAAGTTGAGCATCTCATGTCCCCTAAACCTCTGTGAATGTAGACTGGGACAAAGACAACAGTCCAATTAAACGGTTTAGTTGAGCTACAGTCATAGCTCGACTAAGCATTACTTTCACAAGCTGAAGTAACACAATGAATATGTGTGTAAAAAGGTTGCAGTAACCCGCCCCCCCCATTTCTTTTGATTGACTAATCCCTAAATTAGCAATTGGTTTTGGGCAATCTAGCTGTAAATCAGAAATATATGAAGTTGTACATCTTCAAGTTTACAACAGTTTAGGGCCTTCTGCCTACATGCCTTTGCATACATGTCTGGAAACCACCTACAGTGGGAAACAGTGAAACGGAGGGAAAAAAAGTACACCGCTAGCAAAGGAGGTCATGTGCTCACTTACGCAAGCATTGGTGGTTCAGTGGTAGAATTCTCGCCTGCCACGCGGGAGGCCCGGGTTCGATTCCTGGCCAATGCAGCTACATCTTTAGTTAATGTGAAACAGAATTTTGATGCATAAAAGCTTATCAAGATGTTGAGGTCACAGACATATAACAACAACAACAACAAAAAGCCACCTCACACACTAAGCCTAAATCCTTCCAGAAACAGGAAAAATGTAGCAGCTACATTTTAATAAAAAGGATTCTGGTCATAAATAAGGAATCTACCTCAACTGATCATTATATGGTATTTTAGCTGGAACTCTTGACCTTACACATACCTTTAACATTTCAAAGTGAAAATACTTTATTCCTTTATTCATAAATCATCCTTGTGTTGTGTGCAGGAAATTAAAATTTACCATGAAAAGTGAAAACTGAGTTGCATTAATAAAGTAGCAGTGTTTTTACATAAAACCATGTTTGTTTTGACCTGGAATTACGATAAACAATCAAATACCACGTGATTCAGTATGATCTTATGTAAGGAACTTCATGATAAACAGTTCCATAATCTAAAATGGCAGGAGGGTTTCTCATTCTTTAATATACTCCTGATAATAACACATGAATGTTTAGAAGAAGACAACATTCTACCTGCAGTTTGTTTTCTAACTTGTGTGACAGAACAGAGCACTATTCACCGAGTTCACATCAAGAAACTGGCCATGACATTTGGATGTGCACACATATATGCAAATGATAAGAAACTACAGTATTTACAGTTAAGTAAGAAACCAGCATGCTGAAGCAACACAAACATCTCCACACAATGAAAACACACAAGCAACTTGTTATAAATGAACCAACTCTACCTGACAAACATCCACAGGGAGCTGTGTTTGATTTTTGTAGTGAGATCTGAGACACCAGCAGAGCCAAAAAAGCTCACAAGGGCCAAATTTTGGGATGGGCAAGTGTGAACAGGAAATGCCAGAATGCATGAGAACCTTCTCTTAAAAGAAGGGTTAAACATTAACACAGGTAGAAACACAGTACACACATGCAGAGTGTGTGTGTGTGTGTGTGTGTGTGTGTGTGTGTGTGGTGGGGGTGGTGGTGGTGGGGGGTAACGTTCCTCCTCATTTGGCTTAGCCTGTTTGGATTAGTGTCACCAGCTAGAGGCCAGACCTAAACCCCCCAGGCCATCCTGTCACACAGGGTGAACACGGCTAAGTGTGTGTGTTTTGTGTGTGTGGAGTGGACTCGAGCCAACAAGAAACACCAGATTCTTCACCAATTAACATCAATGCGATGGGACTACTGACATTTAGGACAGGAATGCTTCCTGCTCTGTCCTTTAGCTCAGCCTGAACAACCCACTCCTTTCTGTTTTTTAGTCACTGTCTCAGTCCTAGCTGTGATTTCTGAAACATGATAAAGTAAGCTCAACAAGTTACACACGGGTGAGCGGACAATATTGAATGGTGCCATGCTCTCTGGAGTAACCTCTCAAATGCCTTTCGTCATCCATAGATCAATGAAAAATCAATCAGGCAACTGCATAAACACTCAAAAACAACCCGACAACAAAGAAGTCAAATAAATGTCTGTCAATTAAACTGCTTCGTATTAAATGAATAATCTGCCAGTGAGGTAAGCAAATGTTAGTTGGAGAGATTTGATAAAAACTACAATTATAGTCTTGCAACAAGGTAAATATGTTGAAATTCAGCAAAGTTGTGCTTATTACAAGTAACAAAAACACAGTTACTAAGGCCATACTTTTGGTACTTGTGGTGTGACTTAAAATAAGGATATGTTCTCCTACAGGGATATTATGCAAACCATTGTTTCAGCTTGTTAGTAGCACTGAAGGATCTCAACAAAAGATTAATGATGATCTTTGAAGGTAGAACAACACTTACACTTTCCTCCTGTCTGACAGAAAAGAAAAAGAAGTCTTAATAAGTTTTAGTTGACAGTATGAACCTAATTGGACAAGAACACTTTTTTCTTTATTAAAAAAAAAAAAAAAAATCATTCACCAAAAACAAATATTTTTTTTTCTTGAAATACCATGTGTAAACCTGTAGATTCTAACTTTAAGTTGAAGGTTATGGTATTATCAATCAGAGTTTGAAGGAAAAAAATGGTAATCATTACAAACTAATTTTAAAGAATGACTTAAGAAAATTGCAAATACATTTGTCTTAAGGGTTTTGGGTTAACTTATTTACTATGAGCTAAAACTTGGTTTGTTGCTTTATTTATATATATATTCTGATATTCAAAAACGATTATTATAATTGTTTTGAATGTTCTACTTTTACATTTCTGCTTCGTTAAGTGTTTGCCATCTTTTGATGACAAAGATGTGCTCATTCAGGACCAAAAATCATCCTTTAAGCAATACTGATTTGACATTTGTTGTTATTATAATCATCATCAATATGATATGAAGATATTTTTATCATGAAAACATATTTGCCCATGAAAGTATAATCCTTGCTTGCTGTGGATGTTTCTGAAACACTTCAGATTTCCACAGTAGAATAAGAAGTGAAGGTATCCAAGCCATTGCTGATCTGTACACAAACATCTCTCCTCCTATATTTAGCTCTTCCACCTCACCACACTAGCATGTTAGCAAATCATTGTTAGTTAGTGCTCATATGATGCAGTGTGCGATGAGAAGAGTCAAATTAGTTTGACAGGGGAAGTCGCATGGTTGTGTCGTACACAGAGGCAGAGGAACGTGCAGAAGCAGAACAGCACATTGATCCTGAGTTCATGATTATCAGGTTTTGTCCCATTTCTCTTCCATGTGACATCTGAAAACAAACCTTGGTGATACTAATGTCAGCACGGTGATAGAAAACTGCAACTTGATCAGAATTATAATGTGTGGAAGCTGCCTCAAGCATGCGAATGCTTAAATACAAAGATAGTTAGTTGGTAATATTGTGTAAACTGATCATTTTATTCCATCAGTTGTATCAGTCGTAAGGTAAACTATGTCCTGTGTTAAGCCTGGGAGATGGGGCAAAAATTCTATCATGATATAAATTCCTACCAGTTGATATGGATAAGTATTAAGAGAAATGCCAAATCATTATTCATTTCAAAATTAAAACATGATTTTAGGTTCTGAGTCTAATTTAAAGAAACCAGTTGGTTATTTGATGTGACAAGATACACATGGAAAGGATGTAATCAGATGAAAAGAGTGTATTAGACAAGGGGTTCCCAAAGTGGGGTGCCCCAAGGGGCACTTGGAAGAAGCCCAGGGGTACTTGAAATTTTTGGGAAAAATACATTAAATAAGTCATCATGTACTGAATACAAAATAACTGAGAATTAATGCTGAAATATAAAACACAATAAATACATTCATATAATAGTTTTATTGTCAATCATCTTGTTTAAGCTTTGGTAGCATTTTAAGGACATTTCTATTTTAGATTATTTAAAATGAGTTTGAGTAGCTAAGTAATTATTTTTTGTTGATGAAAGGTTCATTTATTAACTAATGACCAATTTATTTATTTTTATTACCAATCAAAGAGGGCATTTTTCAGTTTATATTTTGCACACAAAATTTACTTTAAAAAAATGTGTCATTTTTTTATATATTACAGTTAAATATATGTTGTTTATTTACAAAGTTTTGAAAATATAAACCTTTCACACAAGAACAAATTTTGCCAATTTTTTTTAAATCAAAAATGCTGAAGTGAGAGTTGGGGGCACTTGGCTACAAAAGAATATTCAGGGGACAAGATGTAAGTAACATAAAACAAGTGTCAGACTAATAGAAGGAAATTATGTAAAAGACACAAACAGTCAAAAGACAAAACAGGATAAAATTATGAAGACATAAAAACAGCGTAAAGGACAAAAAGTATGACCCTTTGCTTCATGTATCTAACTCAGTATGACCTTTCTGGAAAATATATTGTGTTCTCCTGGTTTAGGGAATTATAGTGCATTGATACATCTCCACACCCAACACTTATCATTATGTAAACAACTTCAAGTTGGTTAAGAGGCCTTTAAACCATTCAGAGAAGGCTTGGATCTGCTAATGGCAAACACATCTCTAATAAGTGTGTGTGTGTGTGTGTGTGTGTGTGTGTGGGGGGTTAAGTGGGGAGGGATTATTGTATTGTTATGTACTCTCTGATATCAATAACAGGTTACTGATATAAAAGTCATTTTAAAACTCAAAATCTGTCTATTGGAGCTTCAGTGAAACATCACCATGCTTATGCAAGACTGACATAAGGCTAAACATACATGCAAGAGAAAGCTGTGTTAGCAGTAATGTTTATGTGCATCCTTTATTGTCTGGTGATAGTAGGAATGCAATAAAAAACAAGGCTTGAGAGTTTTCCAATCAATGTAAGTTATTTTTAGCTCTGCTCAAAAGAGGGCCTCTGAAACAAACCATTATACAAGATATAAACAATGCAAAAAGCTATAAAAATGTACCAGCAAACCTACCTAGCCAAAGTTTCAAAGTCAAAACAGAAATACAAACCATCTACAGTACTACCAACAAAAGGAGGTTGGCTGGAGTACAGAAGTTCTTTGCCTGAGGACATAAGTAACTGTGCTTTATAATCCTCATTATAATACATTAGAAACTTCCAACCATCCAATTTGTTTTCAACCTTCCCATTCTTAGCCAAGGCAAGACAAGAAAAGAAAGGTTCGTTGAAAACAACATCTATAAACAAGAAATCCAGCTGTGCAGAGGTTGGGTTTCGATGTAGATTTGACTTTACAGCTGTCCTGACACGGCCTCAGGCGTAGAAACCAGCAGAGGGCTCAAAGACCAGTGTCAGCAAGCCAGTGCTGTAAAAACAACATGTCAACACCGCTTAATACAAACACATTAAAAAGAATCACAACCTCGTTTGACAGCTGCGACAAACCAATCAGCACGGAGCTGGGGACGGGAAAAGCCAATGGGAGTCAGCGTGAGTAATGAAGCGGACAGTTAAGACAGCGGACTCATTCTGCCATGTGTTGAAGCTGATGAGATGACACAGCAAAGCATCATGGGAAGAACACGCTGACATGCTATTCACACAGTTGAGAGTGATGTGTGTTCCTTAGACTGCATCTGTTGTAGAATATGAACAAAACTACGAGTGGGACATAAAATGAGACAGCTGGAGCCTGAGGATGAGGAACTCCAGGAATCAGCTTTGACACACAATCTTAGTCATTTTCCTAAAGGTCTGTTATTTAGTAATGAATGTAATTAGCTCTTGGACTGGCCCAGTGGTCTCCCTAATTACTTAACCAAGCACTATCATGACAAACACTAAGGTCAGTCACTGGTGGTGTTTGCCATTAATTATGTAGATGAAGTTGACCCGCCATCGTTCATAATAAACTGAAAATGGTCTCACTTTTAACAGCGCAACACCTTATATCTTTTCCTCATTTACCGTCTCATTCTGTTGTAGACTGACCTCAATAAATGGTGTTGTATGTCACGCCAGTTCTTATTAGTGATGTCCCAATCCAGATCTTTTTGCTTCCGATCCGATCTGATTTTTTTTTAGGATTAGTTTTGCCGATACCAATCCAATACTGACTTTTTACAATGAAATATTTACTTAAATTTAGCATCATTATTCATAGGTTATTATATTATTATTTTACTTGAGATCACTATTGGGCTGAATGTGGAACATGAACTACAAGAACTAAGACACCTTTGACTCTTCATAATTTTAGTATTATTTTTGCACTTTCCAAATTCATACTGTGGCCAAATTAGAACCTTTGGCAGGCCTGTTTTGGCCCACGGGCTGTATGTTTGCCACTGCTGTAGTGCGTCTATGTACAGGTCCGTCCAGGGATTATATGGGGGTGCGTTCCGTGCCGTTAGTGATGCACGGATCAGTGGGTTACTTGCAGGTCCAGTTGGGGCAGGTCAAAAGAATGTCAGTTTATTTGCGGGGCGGGTTGGGTCGCCTCAGATACTTCCACAAAAGCCCCGCGGATTGAAAAAACCCAACTTGCGCATCACTACCGGACCAAAAAGGGAAAGTGAAACTTATAGATGCTTGTGACTAAATCCAATCTGATCTTCTAAAAAACGCCAGATCGGCAGCCGATATGGATCTTTAGATCAGATTAGGACATCCCTAGATCTTATGGCATTTGGTATGCTATACCTACGTATTTTCGACCTTTCGTGTGTTATTCAACGCCATTTGATCTTGTGATTCCATCTCAAAATATTGTCATATGATCTTTTGGCCAGAATGCCCAGCCCCACTGCTAAAGATGAGCAACATAAAATATGATGTCCCTAATATCTCAAACAGCCTACATCCTATAGAAACTGAGATTTCTTCCATTTCAGAAGAAAAGCATGTTAAACTCCACAAGTGCTAACAGACTATAGGGTAAACTCTCTAGCCTAGCAGCATCTACTGTTACAAACAACCCATAATGCAATGCCCTTTAATGTATTTTGTTAATGTGTTGCTGTAATGCTCAAGTTCTTCAGTGCTTCTTTTCTGGTAGTGCTGGCAGGGTGTACTCTGCTGGAATAATCCTTCCATTGGGTGACTTTCACAGTCCAAATCCTGCTCCTCTTCCACAATCCACTGTTTTCTACTCCCAGCCACTACATGAAGGGAACATTACTCACTTCCCCAACAGGAAATGTTCCTCCTCAACAAGTTCTCCCCTGAGACAATTTTGCCAATGCCTGTGGAGTTGAGCCTACAACTGCTCCTCTAGAGTGACAACAGTGTGCAATGATAGCCATTATTAATTGATAAATTCAGTTAACAACTCCCGCTTCCAACAAACACAGACTCAAACTTTTAGGTGATTATGCGCTTATTTTATATATTGATCTGTAAAACAACCCCACATAATTAAATACAAACCAATCCTTTAACATAAACAATATTACAAACTCAGCTAGTGCAAATGAAATTACATAACTTTTAAAGATTTCCTTTTCTTTTTAGTCAGACAGATAGAAAACGTAGATTTTTTTACCTTGACATATTTCGGCTACAACTTGTAGCCTTCCTCAGAAGGGTCACTTGATGTTACTGTGACATGTCTTTGTCAGCTGTTTTATCCAGATTTGCCAGACAGGGCAAACTTGGTTGTAGCCGAAACATGTCAAGGTAAAAAACCTACTTTTTCTATTTGTCTGACAAAAAAGAAAAGGAAATCTTTATATTTTCAGTAGACAGCATGAACCTAATTGGATTACATGACTTTTTCCATTGCTAATGCTAATGCAAATGCTAATGCTAGGTGCATTGTGTAGTAGGATGGATAAAATTAGAGCTGCAACAAGTACTCAAGTAATTCGAGTACAAAAATCCTCGAATAATTTTTTTTGCCTCAAGTATTCATTTACCAGTAATTATTAATTTCATTAAACAGCTCTGGCTTGGACTGCTGTTCACCGCTGGGTCCCGGTGCTTGGTGCACATTCCTTCCCTGCTTCGGCACACCCTGAAGCAGCACCCCTGGACAGACACCCTCCGGGTGAATCTGAGGAATGAGTAGCGGCCCCGGTGAGGAACCAACTGTTCATCCACACTGGTGTTATGGCTAAGGTTGAATATCGGGGGGGGTCACCCTGTCCACACCTGTCCGAACGCTGCCGGCTTGTCTGCACTGTGCCACCACCGGGATAGCCAGTCATCGAACCAGATCGTGGTGTTGATGGGTTCAAATTGCTTTAGGGCATGGTGGAGCAAAACACACCCTGGCCCGTCTGTTTGTCCCACATGCTGCAGGTTGCCTGGTTGTGGGGGCGGTACACCCCAGCCGGCAGGAGGAGGCCCAAATATGCACTCATACACGGGGTCGGTATCGGTGCGCGCAAGCAATAGTATAGTTGTTCACAAATGTGAAAAAAAAAATCTGACTACTCGAATAATTGCTGAAATTTTCAGTAGAATACTCAACTTCAAAAAGAATCGATAGCTGCAGCCCTAGATAGAACAAGACTGAATTTCCCTACAGGGATAATTTAGCAAGTTAACCTTAACCTTTAATTAAAGCATAATCAACAAAACATACGTTGAAGTTGGGTCTGAAAAATCCAAAACAAGATTGACCCAATTTTAAATACAGTGCTGTGTTGTTTGAGAGATCATCTAAAGGACCCACCACAAAAGTAACTTTCTCTATTCCTGCCAACGCCCACTATGTACTGTTTTGTGTAGTGCCAGCTGATTCAGATTCTGGCCAACAGCTTTTTGAGTGCAGTCAACTGGCATCTATATATCCTCCTCATTAGCCTCTGTCCCAACTGTGGCTTAAAAGAAGGATTCTGAAAAAGCTGGAGAGGGAAAAAAAAAAAAAACAAACAATAAATGCTGTGTAGCAGGCTGGTCACAAACTGTAGATTCACATCAACTACTGCCAAGGACGTAGAGCACAAAAAAGTGAAGTGATGCACTCGAGAGGCAGCGGGACACTAGTGTTACAGAGTCAGAGTCACAACCTACTAACATGCAATGTGAACAGGAACGAAGGCAGATCACTTTACAGGATACTGTTACTGCCAAATAGGCATAGGCTAAGTGCGTGTCTGTGTTTTATAGGGGCTCAGGTAAATGGTTTCAAGACGCAGGTGTACCGAAACACACACAAACACACTTCACATCACCTTCAAGTGTGTGTAAAGCACGTCAATGCAACAGATATGTTCCCTGAGTGTTTCACTGTACCAAAACAGGGTTCCCGCTGTTTCCCTGAAATTATTTTCCAGGACTTTTCCAGCCGCTACAGAGAAATTATTACGCCATACACTAATCCATTCCCCTGTCCACCTCATTCTTTGGAAGTGTTCTTTTCTACAGTTGTAACTTGCATTAACCCAGATTGTTTATTTTTTTGTGATCAACTGTTTTTATTGATTTTAATTTTCAGTTTGCAAGAATAAACAAACAAACTCAACATTACACAACAAAACATACCCAGATTGTTTTTATGTTTATTACTCAGACATTTGATGTGCAGTCTATGGCTATAATTCATCTATGAAAAATAACTATGACAAATGTATCATAGAATAATGCAAACACACCCACAGATTAAAGCGAAGCACTTCAGTAGCCTGACAAACTGGAGTTACGATGTTCAAATGGGCAATTCCCAACTCAACTTTCTCTTCTCTCTTAAATTCTCTCCTGCACTTCCTCTAAAAATATTTGTTATTTTCTACAAATCGCTGAAAAACAATTTCCTTTGTTTCATCTCAATTTAGACACACAAGGTCACAAGGCAGGAGGAGGATATATAATTTTCCTAGATAACTTAACCATTTCCAGGACATTTGGCCCTTTATTTTTTTTTTAAATCATTTTCCATACATTTTCCATGACTGGAAAATTGGTCAATAATTTTCTAGGTTTTCCAGGACATGTCGGAACCCTGAAAAAATGTGCTATCCTGCAAATCTGACATACAAAGACATAAAACCCCTACACAATAAAAGCTTAAAATAACACTCCTATCCCTCAATTAAACACCAACAGTGAGCGGTCAGTGCAGTGAAAACTCTTGCAACACAGGGCAGACTTTGGTTACACAACACACTGAAATGGAATCCAGATCAAATATTGACATCACAACCACTAAAACTACGGTAAGGGTCATGTTCTAAAGCTGCATGGTCTAAAAGTTGCTTCCTGATATATTTACTTACGTGCCAAAGCAAAAGTTCAGAAACAGTTTCCTATCAGTTGCATTTACAAGATTGTTGCTCAAACAATCAGAGTTTTCATAGTTTGGGTCAAACGTTTTAGAATGGCTTAGTGTGGAGGAAGTGCAAGAAAAAAATACAAATGAGATACAGATAAGATACATTAGATACATCACACATTATCACATACAAATTACTATGTAAAGGGTCCAGTAAAGAAATGTGTCAGGTGGAGGGAAGATGATGCACCAATCTGTAGAACACAAGGGTGCAGAATCTGTTAGAATGATGTCAGGTCTCAGACAGTAGAGTCATGACTAACCTTCCACTAATCTACAGCTGCAACATTAACTTAGTTTTTAAATGTTAAATGACGCAATTTCTGACTGAATCGCAGAATACCAACCTTGCAAGATGGCAGCATGAACAGGTGTGGCAGCTTTTTTCATGGGTGCCACTTGACACCCACGCTATCCCTGGTGGTCTAGTGGTTAGGATTCGGCGCTCTCACCGCCGCGGCCCGGGTTCGATTCCCGGTCAGGGAACATG
>JAPQRP010000025.1:463402-473807 GCA_037367295.1 Apogon hyalosoma | reverse complement strand
TTGAATGAATGAAGAATTCAGACCCAAGCAGAGCATTTATAGTTTATGTAGAGCACAGGGAAATGTTTGAAAATGCATAATTCTATTTAAAAAAAAAAAAAAAAAAGAAGCAAATTATCACTCCTTTAAGGTGTTTCTAAAGGAAGAGGAGTGCAAACACACATTCTTTCTCAACATGGCCAACATCAAAACGCCCCCATAAGCAAAATCAAGTTTGCTTTCACCTGCAAATATGTTGAGTGAGCCATCTTTAACCGTTATCATCCCATCTACCGCGTTCTCCCACACATTAAAGATTCAAGTTGTTCCACCTATGATGACACACTATATTTGCATATTTTTTAATGTTAGTAAAATGGTCCACCAACACCTTCCTGTATCACATATGAAACCTGAACTCACCTCTCCCCCACTCACATTTGTTTTGCTGAACACTGTCACAGAGGCTAAAAAAAACCCTATAAAATTACATTTAAATCCAGGTTTCATTCTTGTTTTCTTTCTTGCTTCATGTGCTTTATTTATTTCTTGCCTTTTTGGTTTCAGTGGCACATTTTTAAAGCAACAGTTCATTAGTTTCACAAATTAATAATAAACTCTCATAACATATAGTCATTTTATTGCTTTCCTTCTTTCTCTCTTCAATCTTTTCTTCCACTCACTCCACAAGTAGTGGATTATTCTGTGCCTTACTTTGTCTTCCTGCTCTTTTTGCTTTTCCACATCCTTCGCTCACAGCTCTTACCCCTTAATCTTGCCTATACTTCTTCTTTTATACATCACTCCTTCTGCATTTCTGTTCACCATCAAATAACAGTGGATTAATTCTGGTGAACTACAGCAGCAGTGTGATTAGCAGCAGTAAGATGACAGGGCAATCCTATGAACGTATACATCTGCAGTGGAACGTCCGCTCTCAGCATTAAACAACCGACTTTGATCAAGGGGATGACTGCCATCATCTAATGTTCCTCACAGCATGTATGGGTGCATTACTGCTCACTATGGCTCTAACACATGGACCATATTCACACAGTAGCTTTTCCACTGATTTCACCCTCGTATGACGCTCTTATGCTGATATCATGTCATACTGTTGTGTTTAGGATGGATTATAGACAGAAAAACTGACATCACTATCACTTTACTGGATACTGAAAATCCAGATTAACAGACATTAACACATTTCTGCCAGATATTTACAGAAGACAGTCTCACATAGCATCATCCACTGTCGTTCTGGAATAGAACTATATAACAGTATACGACAGTCCGCAGTAAACCCCCCCATATCACACCATGTGTATATGTAATTATTTTATTTTAATTCTAAATTTATAGAAATGCCAAATTTCTTATTTTTCTCTTTATATTTCATTTTTCCCTTGTTTGTGGTTTTTCTACCTGTCTTTTTCCAGACTGATCTCAAGAAATGGCATTGTATGTCAAGCCAGTTCATTTGCCAGGGCATTTGGCGTGCTATACCTACACATTTTTGACCTTTCGTGCGTTATTCAATGTCATTTGATTGTGTGTCAATTTACGCCAAGATCTCCGGTCCACATAACCCTAACCCCTAACTCTAAAACCCCTAAAATCTAACCCTCAGTGCATGGTATTTGACGCTAATAATGGCATGAATGTACACGTGGAAAGCTTATAATGCATACGGATAATTAAAAGTGACGTGTATATTTACGCGAGTCATGATATCACGTTGTAATGCTAATGTTACCTGTTGTCTTATGTAGGGGTGTAGTGGTGCACTCGTTTGTACCAAACCTTTTGGTTCAGGGCCTTCGATACAACACAGAGGTGTACCGAACAAATACATGTAGCCTATGTGAAGAACACAAACACTCGGGAAGCAGGGTGGACACAAGCAGAACCCATGTGCAGGGTTTCCTCTATATATATTCTGCAGCAGCACTGAGAATTCAGCAGCCACTTTATTCTGAGGCTGGGGTGCCGATAAGGGGGGGGTCAATGTTATGAGAGAGTATAATAGAGGCATAGAAGCCGGGTCGGACGTTCAAAACCTGTTAAGTTTCACTTTCAGTTTTCGGTAGTTACGGCGTGCCCCCCCAACACACACACACACACACACACACTGGTCTCCTTCACTGTACAGAAAATGTATTCAAAAATGTAGTGAACTGAAGACCCCTGTACCAAAAACGTACCAAACCAAAATTTTTCTGTACCATTACACATCTAGTCTTATGGTTTGCTTTTGTCTTTTCAGGTACTAGGCCTAATCATTAGAAATGCAATGTAATGGTTAAAATGTTTTGATTCCCTGCATTTATACCACATGAACACAGCTGTATGACCACACATGGCTGCTGTGTGAATATATGCCACTTTTTTTCACCTTTAGGAATGGATTCTGACTTCAGAATAAATGTTTAAATGATCAATGACAATTCAGTCATGTTTTTCAGAAAACCCTCTGGTTTTAGGAGACTGATTTCAAGCAGTGCTTAAAGTTTCAAATGTGTTTTAAGAGAATGCATTAGGTCTTACAGGGTTCAAACACACTCCACAAACTGCTGTGTTACATTTGGTGTAACACTGCTCAGCTCCAGCTTTTAAATGTCGGTTGTTTCTATCCTAGTGTCAGGCACAACACGTTTAATCAATTCACTCTCATCAGCATCAGGGATGCCTTTCAACTCTGTCCCTTTTAAATGATATTTGCAACAGAAAGAGGCTCCAGTATTTAGAAACACAAGGCTCCTACAGCTCCTTCAATCTGCCTGTGTGTGATGTGTGTCATGTATTCATTCATTTATGCATACGGTTTTAAATGTGAGCATGATAGGCCATGTATTTTTTCACATTATGGGGATGTACATGTTTGCAAAATCACTGTCTTCCGTATGGAACAACAAGCAGGTCCATATAGTGTAAATCCTGTATTAGCACCAAGCCAGACCCTGAACCAACACCCTCTGAAACCACAAGATCCACAGCTGCAGTGGAGAAATCAGCCCAACTCAACCAGATAACACTTAGTATAAATAATTACAACAATACTTCTGTATATTTGTTAATGAACTGTTTGTCAGTATCTGGCATTTGGTTTTACAGTGACAGCAAAAAACAAACCCACAGACATAAATAATGCTTGTCTTCTATAAAACTTAATGTTAAATAACCCAACAAATCTGACATCATATAATCAGCAAATTATTTACGAAGCCAACAGGTCTGTATGTGAGTGTTTGTTTATTATGGTGACAGAAAGTGGTAGGTGCTTTCTTTGAGTCCATGCAGACTGTCTATGTCAGCTACTACACCAAACAAGAAAAATAACTTCAGGACTGACAAAGTTGATATTGATTGAACATAATACACTCATGCGATAAAGCAGTGCCACACAACAATAGATATCTGATGACGTTAATTAACACTGCAACAGGGACAGTCTATATCCACGGGTTACTGTGTAAAATCATGAATAGCAATAGCAAAATATAATGATTTTAATAATCTAACTTTTTTGGTTAATATACAAATGAAGAACAGAAAAAACAGTGACAAAAAAACAACAGAAGTGTCAGTTGATTATGTTTTTTTTATGTTCGTTACGATTTCAATTGTTTCATGTGTCTCTTACTTGGTGTTGTGTGTTTCTGTAGTTAAAAATACTTGTCAATGTTAAAAAGAGATTGCTGACATCTTTCCGTGTTTGACGCACCAAGTCAGTATCTACTGTAGGTAGACATTATAGCCATTTATGACAATATCCTGAGGAGACATAAAATCGTTTTCTATGGTTGTGAATGTCACAAAAGCAGTGGTTTAATCTCCTCAGACCAGGCTATAAATATTTTTTCTACATTTGTGAACAAGAATTTCACAGCTTCATTGTTTTAAACACAAAAAAAAAAGAAAAACAAAAAAAAGGTTTATTTCTGTAGTCACTCAAGATCATTTTTTCATGCAAAAAAGCAGAAACTTGTTCTGTCCTGGGTCTCTGGAGATTAAGAGCCTGTCCACACCACAAAGAAATTATGTCAATCCACAAAAGTTTAATATCGTTTCAGCCTTTTGTCCACATGTTGTCGGTGCCCTGACAGTATTTTTTGAGAATCCGTCCCAGAGCAGAAAAATCTCACAACACTGCCCTCGCAATGCTGTGTGGATACATTTGAAATGATGGCGCAACAACAACAACAATAATAGATTTACAGAGTTGCGTTTGTGCTATAGGCACTGCTAAGTTTATTAGCACTACTACAACTAGGGATGGGAATCGATAAGAATTTAAAGATTCTGATTCCATTATCGATTTTGCTTAGTGATCTGTTTCTCTTATCAATTCTCATTGGGCGAAGGAATAAAAGAGTACAAACGGGTTTGTTTGCATCAACTGTGTTTTATATTTCCATCTCTGCACAGAAAATATAACATATTCAGTGTGCACAAATAATATGTCTCGCACCGTTGTGCACACCATTTTCCTTTCCCCTACCTTCAGAAACTTTTATTTGATGGGGCAGGATGTTTGGTGCCCCCACCAGAACCGGGCCCGGATGATGCCCTGGTGTTTTCTCTGCTGCTAGATTCACAAGCGTCACTACGTAGTGTATCAAAATTCCTGTAAATGAATTGCAAGCTGTGTGGACAAATGTTTTAACATATTAGAGGGATTTCCCCCCTTTGAAAAAAATGGAAGCTGTGCAAGTGTTCCCAGTGGTCCTGATATCATCTTTTCACATGAAATGTAGCCATACTTTGGACCACTTCTGCCTCAATGCCATGTTGGCTATGTTCTGAACCAAAACAATGTCGCGTGCATGTGACGTCATCACGCATGCACAATGAAGGCGGAACTGATAAGCAGAATCGTTAAGCAAGCAGGTAAAGGATTCCAAGGCATTGAGCTACTGGGAACCAGTTCTCAAAAAGAACCGGTTGTCGATTCCCATCCCCAACTACAACAAAATCTGGTAATGCTGTATCAACTTTACAACCAGTGAAGACGCATAAACAAAGACACACGTCACATACTTTTGAATCCACCACGGTGTCCTGCTAGAAGGACGACCCGGACCCTGCATCCTGCACCTCTCTCTTTCTGTACAGCGCCAAATATATGTGTAGCATACATATTACACCGTTTTAACCCAGTTTTTCTGTTTCCATCTGGACGCTGATATTTCTACAAACAATACATATATGTATGCAAAACTTTTAGAATCCACAAAAGAAAAACACCCCAAGCGTTGTCATCTGGACGTAGCCTAAGGGTTAAGACTTGTCTCCGTTTTGGTTAGGGTAAAGAACCAGGCGGTACATTATGTCAACGAGTGTCTCCACAAAGCTACTTGGGATAAACGTGTGTGCATTTTCTATCTTCAGTGAATGCAGCAGATGCTTCAGCAGAGGGGAGCCTCACATCAGCCTTGATATTCTCCCATTAGCATATCAGCACCCCCCCTCTCTTTCTCTCTCCCCCTTCCTCCTCCCCCTTCTTACTCATGCTGTCAGAAATTGATGATCTGCAATTACACAGCATGTGTCACTGCAACTAAACATCATTTAATAGCTCCAAGCTGACAGTACTCCACTGAGCAGGCAGAGAACCACCAGTGTCACCAGAAAAAAGTACCATGTTTTCCATCCTGAGGCACATTTGGAACCTTGTTAATTAAATCAAAATGAAGAATTTCACAGATTCCCTTTATTCCATAACATTTACATCCCTATATATGGTTCGACGTGGACAAATGCTGTAGTGTAGATTTTTGTTTTGCTCAACTTTTCTGAGACATAATTTAAATACATTAACTTCTTATCTGTCAGGTTATTACGCACATTATTAAAATATGTCTACATATGATAAAAAATGCATTTCAGCATTTGTAGAGTTACTTAATCTGTCATTAGTCTGAATATTTGGACTGAATGTACTATATCTATGATAATGGTAGTGAATTTGCATTACTGTTCTCATGCTGAGGGGGAAGCAGTTAACTGAGCATGTGCAATTTTAATGTTTCATGTTTCTAGCCTGGACCCTGTTGCAAAACCGTCATTTATTCTGAATATTAATGGCTTTTAATAGTTTTCTCATTACACTTTACATCTCCAATACCCATGATAGTCCTCATAAGTCAGCTTTAATGACTTGTTTATTAAGTTTACATACAACTTGTCAGTCTTTATGTTGTTTATGCCCTCTTATTTATCTGTACACACGCTAAAGGAGCTAAAAACATGCTAATTTTAAGCACATTAGCTTGTCAGTATGGAACTACAGAGCATTAGCAAAGCGACAACTCCGATAATTAGCTTAATGTTTACATATCAAAAAGATGCTACTTACGACAACGGGAGTCTTCAAAAGCGGCTTCACCGAAACAAATCCTTTAATTTAGTTCGACGGAGACTTTTTACGATAAAGTATGAACGCGAACATGCCCACATCCCCTCTCATACACACATAAAAACACATTCACACTCGCTCAGGTGTTCTGAAGTGTCCGGTTCCGAGCGCACTCTGAGTCCTGCCGAAGCGCGAGCTCCCTCTGCACTCACCTGCCATGTGATAGCCGCGACGCCTTCAAGGCACCCTCGGAAATCCCAGGTTTGTACTAAACGACCGCTTATCAGAGCGTTTGGCATACGGGCCAAAGTCAGTGGGGGGAAAAAAAACAAAAAAAAAGTGTAAAAACTCAAGGGTGTGGAAATCAGTTTAGTTCCATACGCCAAAATTTGAACATTATTATGCCTGTTCCTACTTTAACACTCTTTTGCTACTCGTCTGTGTTTGGGTATTTGTACTTTTTTAATTTTTTTTTATTATTTTTTTTTATGTAAATAATATGGCATTTGTGTGTCCTTATTTTACTTTTTAAAGGGGTATTTCAACATTTATCCTGGGATTGCACATGAAAAATAGCCACTTGGATGATTCTTACAAAAATGTGAATAAATGTACTGTGTCCCTGTTAAATTTTGAACAAATTTTATGTAAAATTTATTTGCAGTGATACATTTTACATACTGAAATTAATCACTTTGAGCAGAATCTTAAAGAATACACATTAGTTTCTTAGCTTATGTTAATATTCATGATCGTAATACCACACAGAATGTTGTATTTAATGCCACTGAAATGACAAGTCTGAAAACTAAAACACCTAATCAAACGCTGATTAGGCTTTTCCAAAATAATTCCATATACTACAAGAAAAAATCGATAGTAATTTATCGAAGGCCTCATATTTAACAGTTCCCTTGTAAATTTCTACTTTATCCCACAGTCTTGAAGGTATCAAAGTATAATTTAATGTAATTTACAATAAAATTAAGTCGCATTTATTATTTTTTCTTCCATATATCCACACACTTAACACAGAAGACCTGGAATTTAAGTATTTTTTTCCGGAGGGACTGTTTTAATGATTTGTCAATATTAGAAACTACAAATTGAGTCGATGAGGACCCATTGGAACACTTTTTTCCAGAATACTCAACAACTATTTGCAAGTATTAGAACACTGATATTATAAAAGTATTGAAAGCTACACAAGTAGTAAGCAAGTACAGAAAACATGCAGCATTTAACAGCGCTCAACATGAGAAATAGAACGTGATAGAATTAGACTGTACGTGCTATCTTTTTAATACGCTACAACAGCGTCATCTAGTGACAGAATTTGGAATTGCAACAAACTCTATTGAGCAGACCAAGGAAGATATATACACATTTTTTTTTGGGGTATAGTATAGTATAGTATAGTAAACTACTACTATAAAATATAGTAAACTACTTTTTCTGAACAAATGTGTCTACACTGAATTATCATTTGATCATACACAGCATTTTAAGATAAAAACAAGTTGTTTTTCACTTGTTTTGCTTCATGACTGAACGTGTTTTATGTTGACATTTCTCGTCAGAATAATCAATTTGTTCAATAATTTGGATCAAAAGATTTTTAAAAAGCCAAAACAGGGTCAGGTATTCTTGCAAAACATACGTGACGTAAGATTCACCCAAGGGCAAAAGACTGACACAGATCAAGTATGGAGTCAGACCAGATTCACATCCAGTTCCAGATTAGCTGGTTTCTCCATCCCACTCCTATTGTTGAAAGACAAAAAAGGTGCAGCTTCTCATTTGCATTGGGTTAGGGTCAGGGGGTTGCATTAATTATATACTTTATTATAGCATGAGCATTGCACTCTTCTCCTTCCTCTTAAAATGCAATAAAATAAAACACCACCCACCCAAATGAGCAGACCTTGTCCTAACTGGGTCAGAGGCTTGCTCTGAAGGTGCAGGAAGTGAACTTGCTGGCCATCTCAGGGCTGTCGGCAGCTGAGCTCAAGTCCTTGGCCTCACCACCTCCAAAAACAAAAGACAATTAATATATATTTTAGAAATGTAGAAAACTGGAGTGATGATAATAATGATAATGGGGAAGGAGGAAAAAGGAGGGACGAGGGAGGGAAGAAAAAAAGGCTATCGCTTTTATTGTATTTGGTATGACGGATTTAGTTTTTTCTTTTCTTTCTTTTTTTCCTTAATTTTCTTTCTGTACTGTTATTTAAAACCCTTTACTGATTTCTCATTTTTGTATACTCACCTCTTTTGACCCTTTTACTTATTAGACTGTCAATTTTTTTTTCTGTCTTCACCTGAATATGCCCAACCCACACAAAATAATCACGCGCGCACACACACACACACACACACACACACACACACACACACACACACACACACACCCACACACACACACACACCTATAAATAGCCCTCTGTTTGCACCCGTCTGTTTTGCTTAATGTCTATGAACTTGTATTTCTTGAAGTCTAGGAATTGCCGTACCAGATGTTTCGTCTTGTATTTTTGTTTCCCCTGTCACAATGTTTGTCTGGCACTAAATCAAAATAAATAAATAAATAAATAAAACAAAACAAAACAGACAGGAA
The DNA here is from genome assembly GCA_037367295.1 of Apogon hyalosoma. NCBI lineage: Eukaryota > Metazoa > Chordata > Actinopteri > Kurtiformes > Apogonidae > Apogon > Apogon hyalosoma. Next base: position 464,853 of record JAPQRP010000025.1, on the reverse strand, counting down.
TAGCACACTGGGAACAATCACAAAGACTGTGTTTGCAAAATTAAGAGAAAAGCATCAGTGAGTTAATGATTGTCAATGGATGTTTTTCCTCTTATCATCCCATTGTCTGGAATCCAACTGTGCATCTAGAGCAGTTTCTGTCAGTCATTCTATCGTACTGTGAACTGTCCAATTTACATCATGCTGACAAGAAAGCAAATTAATCAAAATGAACCATTAAAGATAACCGATGACCAGCTCTGATGCTACTGTTTTACTTTGATATAAAACCACACGACTGAGTTAAAACTGTTTATCCATCTGTCATTGTTATATGTATTTTTTTACTAGGCTGTAATTATATATTGCATGTGCATTCCTTTTTTGTTTACATAAGGCACACTGAACTGTTCTTGTGTATGAAAAGTTATAATTAACTTGACTTGGCTTACTTTGTATTGAAGAAATTAACCCATAAAGACCCAAACATCCATCGGCAACCAATATCAATACTGATATAAACTGTTTAATACCTGTTGATCCACTAATCCTATCAATACATGTAAACAATTGGTGTAAAATACAGTTATTCATCTTTTCACGGTCATCAGATATGACCCATTTGAATGTTCAGAGGCTCCGTAGTTACTGTGGAAACACCATAATTTTCTACAACATTGATTCACCAGTAAAACCCATGGAGTTGGATCAATGACAGTGGATGGACACACTGGGTTTATGTTCAGTTAATAACATATTTGCTGAAAAAGTCACTTTCTCTTTGGTTTTCTCTGTTTTTATGTAATAACCTTTGCATTTTCATGAACATCTACATGATTAGCTAATTAAATGTAAGGAAAAATACATGATTTATACTGAAAAATGCAAAATACAGAGGATAATAATACAATAAATGGTAATAAATCACTAAAAAAAAGGTTGAATAGAGAGAAATATTCATTTGGGAACTGACACAAAAGTAGCACTGGGTCCTTATGGGTTAATATTCATGAGATTGAGTTAAACGTGTATATGTTATAATTTTAAAAGGACAGTTCAGCTCTTTAAATTCTTGCAACTTTGCATCGCCCTAAAAAGCCTCAAAAACCTGCTTTATTGCATGTACCAGTTAATGGCTGATTATGATTAATTAGAAGAATGCAGAACAGATTTGTGATTACAGCATTTTTCTGTTTCAGTATTTTAGATTATCCTAAACATGGAAATATGACCAGAAGGGGGCATCATTAGCATCACCACAGTACAAGCAACCAAAGAACTCACCCAACATAATAAACATAAACAGTGTATATAAAATGCATAAGTAGTTACTTCACATCTTTACCTCATGTTAAACCTGTCACTTTTCATTTTTCATAATGTTACTGAGCAGTATTGCACTCCATAAAAATTACACTATCATACATTTAGATTTGCATATTCCTTGTAAATTGTGTAAATAATGCTTGTAT